>SRLM01001194.1:0-39045 GCA_015708895.1 Populus ilicifolia | reverse complement strand
TCGATCCACGAGACCCTTACAATAAACAGCCTTTAGTCTGGACGAGACCCTTACAATAAACAGCCTGTAGAAGCTATTCCTTCCAATTCTAATCCTATGATAGGGGAAAATGATGAGATTGTTTGGCTGGATTCACCAAATCATAGATTCTCGATCAAAATAGCTTGGGAACAACTAAGATTTCATCATACGATAGTCGAATGGCATGACATTGTGTGGTTCAAGAATGCTGTTCCAAGACATTCGTTTCTTCTATGGATGGCTGTCCAACAGAAACTCACAACCCAAGATAGACTTCATTGATTTGGTATACATGGTCCCAATAGATGCTCACTTTGTCTCCATAACAACGAAGATCACAACCACTTGTTCTTTGAATGCTCCTATACTAAAGCGATCTGGTGGGATGTTTGTGACAGATGCAACATTCCAAGAATGACAAAAGGATGGGATGAATGGATTCGATGGGCCACTGTGACTTGGCATGGCAAAAGTTTCGTCAATTTTTCTCGTAAACTCAGTTTTGCAGCTACAGTGTATCATATCTGGCAAGAAAGGAATGCAAGGACCTTTGCTGGAATATCTAGAACTCAGAATTTGGTCTTTCATCAAATCGAATGTATCATCCGTGATAAGCTTGATTTGATGAGGAACGTTCTACCAACAGATGAAAATAAAAGGATCCAACGAGCTTGGAGGGTTAATAACATAGATTTTTCATTTGATATTTAGCTTGTTGTATTGGTTTTCCTAGCGAATCAAGTTAGGTCTTGAGTTTTCAGTTCGGTGGCTAGCATGTAGCCATCTGTTGTTTTATGTTTCTACTCTCATTGTAAATCTGGGGTATGCCCCTTATAATCTTTGTATTGTTTTCCTTTAATATATACATCAACTTACCAAAAAAAAAAGAATTGAAACTTTTCAATATGACTCACTTCTCCAACATTTCAGATAGAGTCAAAGATGCAAAAGATGAAATGGATAAGGCTCAACAGGCTCTACTTACAGCGCATGAGAATCCAACTTTGTGCATGCGAGAAAGGGATGCTGTAAGTAACTACACTTCTATCATTAGGGTTGAAGAGAGTTTTTTCAAACAAAAGGCAAGGATACAGTGGCTTAGCTTAGGGGATCAGAATACTAGCTACTTTCACAAATTAGTAAATGGAAGACAACATAGGAATAAACTTCTTTCACTTACAAGAGGTAGTTAAATCAGAAGTAATTGCATACTTCCAACGTGTGTTAAGAGTGGAACAGATGCCTAGGGTTCTGAATGAGGAAGAGATGGAATCGACAATTAACTTGAAACTGTCTTCGACGCAACAACATGTATTAGCACAAAATGTAACAAGGGAGGAGATTAAGCATGCTATGTTTAGTTTGAAGAACAACAAAGCGCCTGGTCCGGATGGATTTAACACAGGTTTCTTTAAAAGAATGTGGCACATGGTTGGGGAGAATGTAATCAACGTTGTTAGCTCCTTTTTTCAGGATCGTAGAAAGCTTAAAGAAATGAATGCTAAATCCATTTTCCTTATTTCTAAAGTTGCTAATCCTACGAGGTTGACAGATTTTCGTCCTATATCTTGCTGCAATACTGTGTACAAATGCATTGCTAAGATTCTAGTTGGGAGAATCAAAGTTGTTTTGCCATCCTTAGTAGGTCCGTATCATACTGCTTTTATCTCTGGACGGAGAATCAGTGACAATATTTTTTTGTCTCAGGAATTAATGAAAGGCTATCATAAATCTACGGGACCTGTCCGTTGTGCCATGAAAGTAGATCTAATGAAGGTCTAGCCTACAGCCATATGTTGTTTTACGTTTCTGTTCTCATTGTAAATTTGGGGTATGCCCTTTATAATCTTTGTATCCTTTTCTTTTAATATATACGTTAACTTAAAAAAAAAACACTAATCTCTTTATCTCTATCCCTTTGATACCACCTCTCTTTTTGAATCTGCATTTTCTTTTGCCATAGAACCTCATCAAAATACATTAAATCCCTTCGGTTTCTATGCCGCCAAAAAAAAATTATCCTCATGTCACTCGTGTTTCGCTCAAACACTTAATATCCTCACACGCTCACACCTTTCGTCTCACCTTACAGTTCTTGTGAAACTGAAACCAACACCAAATAGAACCAACTTGGCAGCGTAATACAAATAGATATATGACTCATAAAGCAATAACAACTAGAAAATAAGCAAAACAAAACTGCAATGATAGTCTCGCAAGTAGCAACGGAGTCTATCCGAAATATGAACGAAACTGAAGACTCGAATAAAAAATAGAAACAAAAAAATAAACAACACCCAAATATGATGGATATAATAAAAATAAACCAAAATCAACAGAAAGCAAGCGAATTTCAAACGTTGACGCAAGACAGACTCGTTTACAACAAGTTAAGTCTGAATCTAGAACCTAAACTAAATGATGTCCAATTGAGTTAAAATCTCAGATATAGTGTGATATCAACCCAAATAGACAGAAAGTAAATTTTGAGCAATTTATGATGAGGTTTGATATACTGATAAAAAAACGTTATGAATCAGACCTGATTAGACCCGAATTTGAAACCCAAAGCCAACGATATCCAATTGACCCCAAATTTGATATGTAGTGCAATTAGAACCCCAGTAATTATAGTATTAAATTTTAGCTAATTCCGAGTTGATTTGATCCTATTGTTGCTTGTTTAGTTTTCTGCGGCAAAATCAAATAAGCGTCTTTTTTGAACAATTTTTTTTTCTCTTTTCCTTTTCTTTTGTTTTGGATGCTACTGATGTAGTTTGATTAATAATATAATGAAATAATAATTTTTTTCTTTTTATATGCCACAAATTCAAGGAGAAGAAGAAATTGGATACTAAGGAATTTTTGCGGAATTAACAATAAACGAAAATTTCAGGAGGATATAACCTGATTAATGGAGCCAAGCTCTAATACCAAATGATGCGAACCTCGTGATCACATGGTTACGCAACACACATGTAAAGACATCAATTCTTGGAAAGCCAAGTAAATCAGGTTTGATAGGAGTGTGACATAAAAATAACTTGTACCTAGACACTAGCACTATTGAAAACAAAACCCCCACTTAACGAATATTAATTCGGGAATGAGAAGTATAAGGATGACACCACAAAAACAGTTGTTCTTCGATAAGTCATTTTTCAGTTCTTTAGAGAACCAAGAAAGGGAGGTTATCCTACTAACACATAATAAGTGTATCAAAGAAGTTTTATTGATCTGAAAATTGCGTAACCTTTACATGTTTGGTTATGCCTTTATTTATACTGAAGTTGAACTTAAAGAAATCCTAATGGACCTCCCTAAGGTCTACTTATATGAAGCCTAATTACAATTGACCCAAATAAGTAATACTAACCCAAAAATAAGAAAAATGTTTTAAAAATACTAAAAATTTGAAAATACTATCCTAAATAAGCTAGAATCAGATTTGTCACCCTTAAGAAGTCCTAAACAAAATTGGAAACATCTTATTTGGAAAATTTATGTTGCTGCCCCCTTTGATGTTCTTGATTAGCTTGGAATTCCTTGTTTAACTTTGACAAATAAGAAAACAAATTTCCTCCTTTGTTGCTAATTTAATTACTTTCCTTTCTAAGTGAGGAGAAGCATTAAATAGTCCTCCCCTCTTTAGGAATAAGATATGGCCAACTTTCTTACTTAGTTAGGAGAATAAATTGCTAAGTCTTTATCCTTGTAGTATTAGAAAAAGACAAGCCTAACAAGGCTGGTATTGCACCGGAGACATCAACCCCTTGTCCACATGAATTGGGCTCTTCTTGGACCTGAACTAAATGAATTAAAGGTTGTCCTTCGTGCTCCTTAAATTTCCCAAGCCCCTCTAGGTCCATTTTGTTCCATATGTTCTGAATAAACTCATTCAATGCTTCTTTAAGCTTTTTAGCCCTAGCTCTTATGATTGGCCCAATTGGCACCTCCAATGGGTTGTTAGCATGATTACGCTTGGTGTTATGCTGATCTGCATCAGGATGCAAAACGAAGAATTATTATGGATGAGGAGATTGCATCAATTGAGAAGAATGACATGTAGAGATTAGTTGTTAGACCAAATGAAAAAAAGTCAATAAGTGTAAAGTGGATCTACAAAAAAAAAGAGTATTAAAGGAGAGATGGTGAGATACAAGGTAAGGTTAGTGATAAAAAAAAAAAACTATAAATAAAAGCATAAGATTGACTACAAAGAGGTTTTTACTCTTGTTGCTAGATTGGAGACCATTTGATTAGTTATTGCCGCCACTGCCAAACATAGATGGAGAATCTATCAAATGAATGCCAAATTAGTCTTTCTTAATGGTTTTCTTAAGTAAGAGATCTACATTGATCAACATATGGGTTATGAAGTAAAGGGACATGAGGACAAGGTTTTAAAGTTAAATAATTGTATAGATTGAAGCAAGTCCCAGCAGTTGGGTATAGTCATGTTGATGGTTATTTCATAAAGAATGGATTATTAAGTGCTCCAATAAATATATTGTCTATGTAAAGATCAAAGAGAATAGCGATACACTTATTATATGTTTTTGTATATGGATGACTTAATCTTTACAAGAAATAATCCAAAGATGTTTGAAAACTTTAAATAAGAAATGATCAAGGAGTTTGATATGATGGATATTAGTTTCATGTCCTACTAACTTAGGGATTGAGATCAAACAAGGAGTAGATGAAATGTTTATTAATTAAGAGAAGTTTGCAAGGGGGATTCTTAAGAAATTCAAAATGAATGATTGTGCAAAAATGAATGCTCCAGTCGAGTGTGGAGTGAAAATGTCAAAGAATAATGAAGTAGAGAAGATAAACTCTACAACATACAAGAGCTTAGTTAGGACTTTAAAATATTTAACATGCACTCTTCCAAGTAATTTTTTTGAGTAGGACTTCTGAGTAGGCTTATGAAGACACCAACCATAGACTCACTTCAAATCCTTGAAATAAATTATATGACATATTAATGGTACCATAGATGTTGGCTTATTATATGGTTATTCTAATAGCTTAGTTAAGAAATTAAGAGAAGTTTGCAAGGGAGATTCTTAAGAAATTCAAAATGAATGATTGTGCAAAAATGAATGCTCCAGTCAAGTGTGGAGTGAAAATGTCAAAGAATAATGAAGTAGAGAAGATAAACTCTACAACATACAAGAGCTTAGTTAGGAGTTTAAAATATTTAACATGCACTCTTCCAAATAATTTTTTTATGGAGTAGGAGTTCTGAGTAGGCTTATGGAGACACCAACTATGACTCACTTCAAATTCTTGAAATAAATTATATGACATATTAATGGTACCATAGATTTTGGCTTATTATATGGTTATTCTAATAGCTTTAATCTTATGGGTTATAGTGATAGTGATTGGGTTAAAGAAATCAATGATAGAAAGAACATTCCAAGTTTTGTGTTCTTGATGAGAGATAACTTTTACATGAAGTTCATCAGTCATTGCATTAGTTAAAAATCTAGTTTTCATGACAAAAGTAAGCATATTAACACACGATTTTACTATCTAAGAGATTACATTACAAATAAGAAAAGTTAAAATCAAGTATGTGAAGACTCAAAACCAAGTAGTAGATATTTTCACAAAGACACTCAAATATAATGTTTTTGCAAATATGAGAGATATGTCGAGATTTGTAAAGAATGATGATAGTTGACACTAAGAGTGAGTGTTGAAGTTCAATATCAACTAGGATTTAGGCTAATAGGATTTAGAGTTCGTAAGAGTTTTTCTAATTCTAGTTAATAGACTAGTTTATTATAATCCTTATTTAATTAGAATGTTAGATTTCTTATTAGATTAGGATTTCCTTTAAATGGCTTAATTTTGTTATTATTTAGGACTTGAGGCCTATAAATAGGCTTGTAATCAGAAGCATAATACATAAGTATAGAGAGATATTAAAAAGAGTTAAACAAGTGTATCTTTTGATAAAACTTTTAATAAAAAACATCATTCCTCTCATTCTTCTTCTTGCTCTTTAGCTTTGTTTTTATGTTTGTTTTTAAAAATTAGTTGCCACACCTAGTCCTTTTTTTCCAACAATTTAGGACATGCTAATTGTAATAAACTCATTCAAATTTAGTTTGACAGTTTTTTTTATTTAGAGGTGGAGTGTTATATGAGGAAAAACTTATTGAAGATAGAAGACTTCAAAAATTTATTATTCATTAACAAAGTTGGCTGAAAAAAATTCAAACATACATAGTTAAATTTTAATAGAAACCATCAAAGGAAATAGAAACTTTAGATTCCTAGATCTAAGAAAGTGCATTGTTGGACAAGAATTCAATGATTGTTAGTAGAAGAGAAGCTACTCCTAGTGGTTTGGCAGGTTGCATGAAAAACTTTGTCAAGGTTCACATATAGACTCCCTCTGGTGGGTTTTGTAAAGAGTATTTTGTTTTAGTTTTACTGATTTCTTGAACCATTTATTTTGTAAAATTTTTTTATTTTTATTAACTATTATCATTGTTAATCTTGTTTAATTATAAGCCAATTCAAGAAGGGCACATTTGATTTTTTTTTTCTTAGAATAAATAATTATCATCAAATATTATGGGGGAAAGTACTAGATAATTGGTGTTAACACTAAGCTCACCCTGACTTTATCTGGAATGTTAATCTTGGGATAAATTGCACAATTATCACTCAAAATTAAAAAAAAAGTAGTGAATTGATATAAATTCAAAAAACAATTAATGAAATAACTTAGTTTAATCATGTTTTGCTTTCGCAACATAGTCAAATTGTGTCATTTCTAACTCAACCGGTTGACTAGTTTATAATAGTCAATGAAACCAATCAACATGTTTTGAAAATAATAAGGAAAATCTCAAAATTATCAAAAATAAAGGGGGCTTATTGAGATTTTTTTTATATCTAAAGATTGGATGGTCTATATAAACACTTCATTACTACTTTAAAGAAAACAACCTCTGGAATCTGCTATAAAAAATTAAATGTGATCCAAAGGTTAGATCAAAAGTTACTATCGTCCTAAGTTTTTATTCTGGTATGGCACGATTAGACCTCTTTTAGGCCTATACCTATCCCATCGGTCCATAAATACATATGCTAGATCATCCATCTAATCTGTTTGTGACAGACCCTTATTTAATTATAACAAACTCGCCCTTGACTACTCGGGATCACCCTTTTTTTTGGTAATTTGATGTATATATTAAAAGAAAAGGGTACAAAGATTATAAGGGGTATATCCCAGATTTACAATGAGAACAGAAATGTAAAACAACAGATGGTTGCAGGCTAGCCACCGAACAAAAACTCAAACCTAACTAGATTCGTTAGGAAAACTAATACAGCTAGCTAAATATCAAATGAAGAATCTATGTTATTGACCCTCCAAGCCCTTTGGATCATTTTGTTTTCATCTGTTGGTAGAATGTTCCTCATCAAATCAAGCTTATCACGGATGATACATTCGATTTGATCAAAAACCAAATTATGAGTTCTAGAGATTCCTGCAAAGGTCCTTGCATTTTGTTCTTGCCAGATATGATACACTGTAGCTGCAAAATTGAGTTTACAAGAAAAATTGACAAAACTTTTGCCATGCTAAGTGACAATGGCCCATCGAATTCATTCATCCCATCCTTTTATCATTCTTGGAATGTTGTCTCTGTCATAAACAGCCCACCAGATTGCTTTAGTATAGGAGTATTCAAAGAACAAGTGGTTGTGATCTTCACTATTGCGGAGACAGAGTGAGATTTTAATTGAAGTTTATTTTTAAGCGTTAGTTGGACAAATATGTATATTTTGACTTATAAAACATATTTGAAAGAAAAGATTCATAAAATTATAGTTTTTATGTGAAACAATTGACATATTAATACAACTACATCCAACTATTTGACCGTTTTAGGTAGAAGATTAAGTTTGACCATGTCGCTCTTTAGAAATGCAAAAAACTATCTTTTCCTTCTTAGGAATAGCAATATTTAGTAAATGTCGCATTTTTAAAGCTCTTTATGTTCAAACTATACTATTTTGCCAAATTATTTTGAACCTATAATTCACCAATTGTTTATGTTTATTATGCTAATTTTACAATGTATATATATATATATATATCCTTAATCTTGTACCAAGCATTTTCATTTATATAATTGTTATAAACATGTAACAAATACCTAATTATCCAAACTTTACATTTTACATTAGCTTTTTAACTAAAATTTACTTTTTAAATAATTTTTTTCTTCTTAAGTGGTAGACTTTGTAAGGTATCCTCATCATTTTCAAAAAATATAACCGAAGAAGATAACCAATCACTTACAATGAGAATAACCGTATTAGAACACTTAGAGATTACATGAATCCCACAAAAACAAGTGCACCATTATGCATAGTTTTTCCTCTTGATGCATCTCATTTTAATTTTAAGCTAGGCATTATTCAACTTTTACCTTCTTTTTATGGTCTAGATTTAGCAAATTCATACTTATATTTAAGAGAATTTGAGGAAGTCTATAACACATATAATGACTCAAATTATAGCATAAGCACCATCAAATTAAAGCTTTTTCCTTTTTCATTAAAAGATAAAGCTAAAACATGGCTATAAAATTTAAGACTAGGGATCCATTCGTGCTTAGAATGAAATGCAACAACAGTTTTTGAAGAAGCTTTTCCCTTTTCAGAGAACAAACTTTTTCAAAAAACAAATCACCATTTTCACCTAAAAACTAGGAGAAACATTTTACCAATGTTAGGATAAATATCGAGACTTGCTTAATACTTGCCCTCATCATGATTTTGAAATATAGAGATTGGTTTCACATTTTTATGAAAGGTTAACATCTAGAGATAGACAAATAGTTGAACTAATATGCAATAGAAATTTTGAAGATAAAGACCCTAATAAAGCAATAAAGTACTTAGATTTGTTAGCTGAAAATGTTCAAAATTAGGATACCCAGGTACTTATGAGTCACCGAGTAAAACTCAACCTCATACATCGAGTGAAGGTATGCATAACCTTAGAGAAGATCATGACCTCTAAACTAAGTTTGCATCTTTAGCTAGAAAAGTCGATGATGCGAACCTCGTGATCACATGATCACGCAACCCACATGTAAAGACGCCAATTCCCGAAAAGCTATGTAAATCAGATTTGATAGAAGTGTGACACAAAGATAACCTGTACCTAGGCACCAGCACTATTAAAAACAGAAAACCCCCACCCAACGAATATTGATTCACGAACAAGTATAAGGATGACATCACAAAGACAGTTGTTCTTTGATAAGTCATTTTCAATTCTTTAGAGAACCAAGAAAGGGAGATTATCTCACTAACACACACAAAGTGCGGCAAACAAGAAGTTTTATTAATCTGAATAGTCTTTTTTACATGTTTAGTTATGCCTCTATTTGTAGTGATTCTAGACTTAAAGAAACCCTAATGGACCCTCTCTTAGGTGGACTTATATGTAGTCCACTTACAATTGATCCAACTAAATAATAATAACCCAAAGACTAAGAAGAAAATACTAAAAATATAAAAATCTGAAAATTACTATCCTAAATATGCTAGAATCAAATTTCACCATTAAGAAGTCCCAAATAGACTAGGAAATCTGCTTTGAAGGTAGAATGTATTCTAAAGTCTTCTTTCCTTTTGTAACTCAGATGAATAAGGAATCCTTGTAAGAAAAGGATTCTGAAACATTAATGAATCCTTGCCACACTTGGAGATTTTATTGCAGCTCATTGAAGATCCTTGTGGAATTAGAAAATTCCCAAGATAAGCTGGCACATCCTTTTAGGAAAAGAATCCTAGCCAAATAGGAAGTCCACAAGTCAAAAGGAAGTAAATAACAAAATTCATACAGCCTCTGTTGACCCCTATTGAGATGCCTTCTCGAGCTCCGATTGATTTGAAAGTTTAATCCAAGGTAATAAAATATGTCAGGAGACTCCACATAAAATTTCAGCTCGATCTAACGGTCCGATTGAGAATTATGATTGTTGTCATAAAACTGGATAGTTACACATTTTACATCAAAATCCAAATTTGACCTTGTTTGGATCGTATCAGTTGAAGCACTAGAATTTAAAAAGAGTGGTCAATAAAAATCTGTTCAAAACATTATATGTTAAATATGTGAAACCAATGACTACTCAACCAATGACTGTCCAACCTTGCTTTCTTTTAAGGAATGTCTCCATGAACAAATTCATGCTTTAAACAATTCCAAAGGCCTAATAATAACTTATATTGGTAAATATACAATCCTAGTTGGAGAAATAACCTAAATTTCAGTTGGAAGAGTGATAATAACAATGCACAAACTTCATAACCACCATTTCAAGCACATCATAATTTTTTAAATTCTCATGGATGCACCTCCTTATACACCACCTCATAGAAGAAATTTTGAGGAAAATTTGTATGCATTCATTAAAAAGCACGAGACAATCAACACTCAACTTGCTCAAAGCATAACAGATTTTAAAGATACTCTTCAAAATTTACATCTGCTCTCAGTTTTCAAGAGAAAGGTAAGTTTTCATCTCAACCATAGCAAAATTTCAAGAGGCAATACAATGCAAATGCAAGTAGTTTTAGAAGTCAACACATGGATTAAGTCAAATCAATCATCACTCTTTGCAATGGTAAGAATAATTATATTGTAAACTTAATATGGTGATGCGAACCGTAAATCGGGTTTGATAGGAGTGTGACACAAAGATAACTTGTACCTAGGCACCAACACTATTGAAAACGGAAAACCCCCACCCAAAAAATATTGATTCGTGAATGAAAAGTATAAGGATGAGGCCACGAAGACAGTTGTTCTTCGATAAGTTATTTTTTCAGTTCATTAGAGAATCATGAAAGGGAGATTATCTCACCAATACATACACACATAAAGTGCGACAAACAAGAAGTTTTATGAATCTAAAAATTACGTAACCTTTACATGTTTGGTTATGCCTTGATTTATACTAAATTTGAACTTAAAAAAACCCTAATGGACCTCCCTTAGGTGGACTTATATGAAGCCCACTTACAATTGATCCAAATAAGTAATGATAACCTAAAAACTAAGAAGAAAATTTTAAAAATTCTAAAAATCCAAAAATATCATCCTACATAAGCTAGAATCAGATTTGTCACCCTTAAGAAGTCTCAAACAAAATTGAAAAAATCTAATTTGAAAAATTGGTGTTGCTGCCCCTTTTGATGTCCTTGATTAGCTTGGAATTCCTTGTTTAACTTAGACAAATAAGAAAACAAATTTTCTCCTTTGTTGCTGATTTAATTACTTTCCTTCCTAAGTGAGGAAAAATATTAAATAGTCCTCCCCTCTTTAGGAATAAAATATGGCCAACTTCCTTACTTAGTTAGGAGATAAATTGCTGACTCTTTATCCTTGTAGTATTAGAAAAAGACAAGCCTAACAAGGTTGGTATTGGGTCGGAGACATCAACCCTTGTTTCACATGAATTGGGCTCTTCTTGGACCTGGACTAAATGAATTAAAGACTGTTCTTAGTGCTCCTTAAATGTCTGAAGCCCCTCTAGATCCATTTTGTTCCATATGTTATGAGCAAGCCCATTCAATGCTTCTTTAAGCTTCTTGGCCCTAACTCTTGTAATTGGCCCAATTGGCACCTCCAATAAGTTGTTGGCATGATTATGCTTGGTGTTAAGCTGATCCGCATCATATGGACTTTAATGTTTGATACTAACATGTTTTATATTTGTTATCTTATTCACTCTTTAATAATTTACTTATTAAATGACTAATCTAGATTTATATTATATAACACTTTGTACAACAAATGCTTGAGACTTTCATAGCCCATACTATATGGTATAACCGACACTTGAGCTGTGAAAAGAACTTGATTTGTTGTTAACATAAGTTATAATCATGAATGTCTGATGAAATTTACAAGTATTAGCATTAAATATAATTATGTTAACAATTTATAATCTGATTTGAACCTCCTTTGTGTGTGGTTTCCAATTGAATAATAAGAGTTTATATTATACTTATTTGACGTACCATTAGTGAATCATTTAACCTTGATATTTATTGATATCATTGTTTAATCTTTATATTGATCTTCCACCTTAAAATTCTCATTAACTTCTTCTTCTTTTTCTTCTTTTACAACTACTACTATTAATATTAATATTAATATTAATAGTATTCTTATTACCATTAATATTAGTATTACTACTATTATTGTTATTGTTGTTATTTATAATTTGTAAAATTAACCTCCTTGAAGTTTGACTCAAGTCTTGTCAGGTTATTTATTACTTCGACACTCCTGCACTTTGAAGAATATATCAATCTTTTAATCGTAACATATATATTAGATAATTGATGTATATTTTTCTTTGAAGTACATGAAATAAATAATTATTAAATCTTCATTAAGTAGCTGTAACATAATTATATATCATTAAACCACATTTAATGTTCATACTTTAAATGAGATTGACCTAGAAAATAAGATTATTCCATATATGATATTCCTTACACTCCTTTATTAAGATTTCATTTTGGCATATGAGATTTTTTGAGTTGATATATTAGCATGCTTTTTTAGGTGAAGTGCACATTCAAATTTAATAGAAAGTTTTTTTAAATATGTTTGTATTTATGCTGAATTAGGGATGTCAGGATGATAAATAAAAGTAGCCTTTCAGCCCATTTATAAATTAGTCTTTTTTAGCTAGAAAGTAGTTTATTTTTTTGGAAAGTGATTATTTGAAAAGTAAATTATTTTTTAATATTTGGTGGTATCATGAAAAATAATTTAGAAAAATATTTTTCAGTGTTTGACTATGTCATAAAAAATAACTTATTAATATTTTTTTAAGTTTATTACAAAAATAAAAAAAACAAATCTTACAAATTAAAAAGTTGAATAAGAATGAAATTGAAAAAAAAGTAATTTTATAAAAATTATTTTAAATAAAATAAATAATAATAATAATAAAGACCAAATCTAATAGATAAAAAAAATTTCAAAGATAATGAAATTAAAAAATAATAATTAGAATTTCATAAATTATTTAAAATAAAATAAATAGCAATCAAAAGAATAAAGATCAAATATGATAGATAAAAAATTTCAATTAAAAAAAGAATAAGAGAAAAAAATAACAATAAAAAAGTAAAGATCAATGTTGGATATAAAAATAAATTCTAACAAATGAAATCGGAGAAAAAAAAGATTCAAAATAAAATATATAGTAATCAAAAGTTTGAAAACCAAATTAAATATAATCAATAAATAATATAACATTTCTAAATTTTTCACAATATCTAGGAAGTATTTTCCATCAAAAACAAAAGGAAAAAGAATTTAGAAATCAAATCAACATTTTCTTCTTTATTGTATTTGTTTATTAGATAATGTTTTTAAAGAAAGTTTTCATTTGAATCCATATAAAAATATAACATGTATTAATTAACCAAACATCTTTAAATATATAATTGAGGCGAGATAACTTCTATTTGTCCAATCAAAGAGAACTATTATTCACCCAATAAAAAAAAAATTATTTAGCTAATGAAATAACTTTTTGTTTTTTGTATTGATTTCTATGCAGAATTGCATTTCAAACTATGGTTTTATATAAGCTAAAATAAATTATTTTTTATTTATTTTACATGTAAAATCATCTCATAATAATTTTAACTATAAATATAAAAACTATCGTAATATCAAATAAACTAAAACGTTTAACTCAACAAACTAAAGCCTTGATATTCGCTAGATCGTCTATGACTTTTGGGATTAGTGGTAATGACTTTTATACAGGAGGCCTCCCTATTAGAAGAAAGCGCGCCTACTGACATCTTGACATTGATGACCAAAACGTGGGATCCCTAGCTCTTTGGTTAAGCTTTCTTTCCCATCTCAACTAAACGGAAGTCAACACAATACATTTTCCTCAATGCTTCAGGTTAAAGTATTATCCATCCAAAAGTGAAAAAGGACAGTAAACAAAGAAAGTTTCATATAGAGTGCAAGTTTTTCTTTTAACGCAGGTATTTGTTGTAAATGAGGTGTTATTCAAGTTTGAAGAAAGCCATAGGTCCATGACACATTTTCAACTCTTGTAATTGTGTCAGCTTAAGATAGAAGTATTTTTAGATTATTTTAATATATTAATATTAAAATTTAAAAAAAATAAAATATATTATTTTAATATATTTTTATAAATAAAAAATATTTTAAAAAATAAATGTTATCACCGTTTTAAACACCATAATAGTAACTCTCCCGGCCTTAAAAGTGCGGCCAAAAAGTGAAGGTCATTCGTGGATAGCTTCTTGCTGTGTTAATTGGAGGATTTTGCGTGCTGGGTCAACATGTTGGAAAAAGCATGGGTATTCATTCTGTTATTAACATGAAAAGGTTTTTTAAAAAAAACAAAATGAAAAGAGAAAGAGAAAAGAAAACCTTTGATTTGGAATAAGATCATACAAAAATAAAGGGAGCTGTTTTTCTTTTAAAGTTATTTTCAATAAATTATTGGATTTATTACATTGTTTTTGTTTATTCAAAAGACTATTTTCAGGTCTCCCATAATTAACAAAAAAAATATTAAATATGTATTTAATATTATGGTATATAATATTTTTTAAAGTATTTTTATTTAAAAATATACTAAAATATATATTTTCTCATTTTTTAATTTTAACTTTAACACATTAAAACTATTAAAACTATTAACAAATATTAAAAAAAACACCAAACTAATTTTTTTAAGTCAGTTAAATAAAAAAATTATAAAGAATTCTTCTGTGTATTATCCAATTTTATTGTAAATTGTTTTCAAGTGTTTACTGAAATCAAGATAAGATATTATGTATTATAAATTAGAATTAATGAAATATTTCAAATTAACTAATTTTTTATATGTATAAAACCCCTTTTGTATCCTTATAATAATGAATAATGATATAATTTTTTTATTGAATTTTGATAAAGATTCTGAATAACTATCAATAAGTAAGATTTAATTTTTTAAATCAATTGGAACTTAATTTAATTCTATATTTGAGACTAATCCATGGATGCTTTTTTTTTTTAAGAAAACTAGTTTGATATTTTGATTTAATTTGAGAAGAAAACTATAAATGAATCAATGACACCGATGTATTTTACCAACTAAAAGCTATCAAATGCCATTCACTAGTAATCTTAAAAAGAAAAATCATTAAATGATTATTTCTTGATTTAAAAAAAAATCAATTTTTGTTAGTGCTTGTGCTAAGAAAGAAAATAATGTAATTATTAATTTATCATCAAATGAATATGTTTTTGTATTAAGAAAATTTCCCAAATTGTTAATGGCACTCGGTTTATGCGTATCAAGAGAAGTTTGGAGCTGTTCTAGAAATTGTCCATGGTTGGTTAGTTGTTTCCCTAGAAATCTCACCTGTTCTAGACAACAAAATCAGGGAAATTTACGAAAAGAAAATTAGGATTTTGATTTTGTTCTTTTAGCTAATGGCTGGAGTAGGGGGTCAATGACTTCAGCGATTGGAAAAATCTTGTCACACCCGGTCCAACGTAGCTATCATATTTCAAACTCAATCTCCAAGTCATAAACTTCATTAAAAATCGGTGATTCATATGCTTAGAAATAGATGATGTGGCAAAGAATGTTTATTCCTTCTTTTGATCTCTAGTGTCGTCCTCCCTTAATACAAAAATTGATTTAAGCATATTCTCAATTTATCGTAAAAATACATAAAGTTAAAATGAAGTGTTATTTGGAATCAAATATTTCAAATTTACACTCCTTCAAAAAAAAAAACCATAATGGTTCAAGGAAAGGGAACCCAAATTCTTAATTTGAAATGATTTAACGTGAAAAAATTATCTCGTTGTTGAAATTAAAAAAATGATAGTAATTGATGAAGAATGATCTTTTTTGTATCACTAATACTTACCTAAATCACATGTTGAAGTTAAGATTTCAACACGTGTTCTTAAATGTATTTAGGATATGGACTGGTTCCTTGGTTATATATTAAAAAAAATAAAAGAAATTGCTTAATTATTTATTGCATCCCATTTCAAATAACATTATTCACAGCATTCTAATAGAATAGAATAATAATATGAAAATACAACTTGTTTCATTAGGCATACAACAAATAACAATAAATTTCTTATCATTCTTAAATTAGAATTATGGCACCATTATTTTTTGCATTTGTTGTTTAAAAATATATTGAGCTTAAAAAATTATTAAATTAATATTTGTTTAATGTATTTTAATAATTTTAATTAGCTGATATCAAAATTAAAAATTAAAAAAATATTTTAAAAAATATATCATATAACACAATATTAAATACAGGAGTGCAAATAATGAATATTAATTTTTCATGAGATCTTAGTTGTTATTTAGATTAAATCAATGATAGGTTTTTCATGTAACCCATCAAATGCCGATCATTATTATTTTCTATCTCCAAATAATTCAAAACATAAGTTGTATGATTAATGCAATTTATTTTGATCCCTATTCAAAGATTAATTAGCACAATTAGTGCACTACACGTGCGCACACTTACTTCTATATAATAAAAGCATCTAATTATATTATGAAGATTTAAACTTATTATGTATCAGATAATTTTTTTAAATCGAGTGTTGTGATGAGATTGGGGAAGACTACTCAGTATTTTATAATCCATAATCTTTTTAAGCCTTTTTAATGAATAAAATGAAATTTGTATGTATACAGTAACTGTCATTTAAAGCCAAATATTTTTCATCTTAAAATAAAAGAATAGAGATATTTCAAATAGAGGGACACAAATTAATTTTAAAATTATAATAAAAATATATTTATTTTTATCTTCTTTTAATTAAATATATTTTTATCTTTATTTTACTATGTTGATACATTAACTAAACAAAAATAACCGAATTCAAATACAAAATTGTTTACAATGACCATTACTCATTCAATGGGCACAGCAGCCAAATTATACCAAGAACCATTCAAAAAATCAATCTACAAGACAAATAATTTTTCATTCATTTTTCCAGTTTTCACTTGTGTGATTCATCGTTGATTATTATTTTTTTCTTTTCTTATGTTTATGTATAATCGTCATATGCCTCTACACAGACGAAATCTATCTTTTGTACATCGGCATGTGAGGGATTTATAATAATTTTATTAAAAAGTGAATCTGAACCGTACAATATATGCACTGTGATCCCTCCCCTACTGATCAAATGGTACAGAAAATGTCCGTTGAAGAGTAAAAGAAGAGACTTCCACTGGAAGGAAATCCAGACCATTGATCTACACCATACAGTACTTGATTCGAGAAAAAGGTTCGACATTGAACAGTCGCGGCAAACAGTATATAATTAATAATAAACTCACAAAAATGCGCTGCTTTCCTATTTATTTATGTACTTTATGTTGTTCAAATCAAATGTTTTATACTCCTCTCTCTCCTTCGCTTGTTCTCTGGCTGTCTCCTCTACTGCACTTCACATAAACTTGTCTGTCTCCGTGTGTGTCTTTCTCTTCTCTTAATCAGGTTCGTACTTTAATGTTTGATGATTTGCTGTTTTGATTCGATTTGCTATTTGATGATTTGCTGTTTTGATTCGATTTAATGTTTGATGATTTGCTGTGATTTCCCCTTTTTTTTTTAAAAAAAAAGATAATCATGTTATTATGTTCGAATCTTATTGTCTGCTAAAATAGAAAAAAAAAGTTAATTAAAAGATTTGTGTTTTAAATGATTTGAGTTATTTGCAAAGAGGGATGGTATAAATTTGAATTCAGGTTTCGTTTTTGAGCAGGGGAGATTGGTTTGGTAGAGAGATGGTTATTTACGAGCAAGATTCGGATGTTATTCAATGGGGTCTTCGTCTTCTTGATGGGGACCCACCCTATTATTCTGGGTACTATGGTGATGCCATCATACAGAGTGATGATGGATATCATGGACATTATGTGCGGGATCATTATGATATTTCGGATTGCAGCCATGTAGAGAGCGATGAGATGATTGCGCGCACCTTGCAAGAAGAGTTTTCGCAGCTTGCCGTTACTGAAGCTAATGAATATTCACATGGTGGAGAAGAGCATTTGCTCACTTCCGTTGATGAGCATCCTTGGCAATGTACACCTACGAGGAACTACTGTTCAGGTTTATGATTAAGCTGATCCTTTTGCTTCTTTTCATTTTTGCGGCTCCAAATTTCTTATGTTGGTTGCACATGCTGTTTTTCTATGTACAGACAATGAATGTAGTCATGAAGAATCAGATGATGCAGTACCCTCTAGTTCATGCTCAAGTCCTGCTAATGGAGAAGAGTATTCCTACTCACCAGAATCTAATGATGATTATGAGCTGGATGATGAAGTAGGCAAGAGGTTGAATCAGTTGATCCCAATCCGTGTAAGTTCAGCTGCTTTAGATCATCACGGTCTTTTATTTCTGTTGGTTGGGGAGAGTGACAGGCTTCAGTCATGTTTTATGTTTTTCAGGAATTGGGGATATTATTCCAAATGAAATTTAATTTTAACTTTATTTAATTAATTTTACTTGTCTTAGGGTTGTAGCACTACCAAATAACATATAAAAGAAGTAATTTTTTTCCACTGAATATAAAATATCTCCTTTCTTATGGAATTTGAATCCCTATTATCACCTGCCAAAATTTCCTTTCTTGTGCACAGCATGTTCCTAGAATTAATGGAGAAATACCGTCAATTGATGAAGCAACCTCGGATCATGAAAGGCTTCTGAACAGGTACTGTGCACAGATATTATTGCTGCAGATAAAGAAATTTCTATTCCCCCCCTTTTAGTCATATTTGGAGTTAGTTAAATTAATGCTTTCTATTATGATTATTACTGTAACATGGCTATCATTTTTCCTTTTCAAACTCTCTTTCTTTTTCTTTCCCTTTCACCTTGGAATATACTGTATGCTATTAAATTATTGTTCTCACTAAACCAGACTGCAGTTATTTGGCTTTGATGAACTTAAGGTTCAAGGAGATGGAAACTGTCAGGTTAGTTTTTCCTCTTCTGTTTCTTTTGTAGTATCTTCACCATGAGTTTCTCTATGACATGTTTTCTTGAATAGATCATTATTAGGGTTTTCTTGAAGATGGCCCCTAAAGGTACACATCAATACCAATAAATGTGAGGTCTTCACTTCCATAATTGGGTAAAGTGCTATATGTAATTTGTAGCTGCTAATTATGGATATCAAAACCTTCCATGCATTGATATTTACAAATGCCCTTAGGCATATTGAAAAACCCTTACTAGTATTGTTGCTGTGTTGATCCTGCTTGACAAAGTGCTTATTGACAAATAAATGATGACATGCTAATATCTACCTTTTAAAACTTTCTCATTCTCCAGTTCCGTGCTTTATCCGATCAAATATATAATACACCTGATCGCCACAAAACTGTAAGACGACAGGTTGTGTATCAGGTTTGTTGTATTCTCTACCATATTATTAGTGGTTGCAGTTGAGTTTATTGAGTTGTAATGTAAATACCTACATTTCATTGATCTTGATATATTTTTGCTACATTGATCTGTAATCACCAGCTTAAATCTCACCCAGAGATATATGAGGGATATGTTCCCATGGAGTATGGTGAATATTTGAGGAAAATGTCAAAGTAATAACAGAACTCTTAGCTTTTTCTGTTTCATAAACTTTAAAGAATCTTGTGTGGTTATTCTAATATGCAAATACCCCCTTTGAGTTTGGATGATGATTCCAGGAGTGGTGAGTGGGGTGATCATGTGACATTGCAAGCAGCTGCGGATTCGGTATGGATATGACTATGGGTCTTTCTTTCTTTCCTTCCTTGTCTCTCTCTCTCTCTGGTTTTTTATTTTTTTGATGGGGGGGGGGGTTGTAGTTTACTTGAATCTGGTGAAACCCTACCCCCTTCCCCTATTCCTCAGTTTCACCATAGCAATGTTCTTTCTTAGAGCTTTATGCTGAGTTTTATTTTGTAAGACAAATGTTAGGTCTCTGCAATTTTTTAATGGCTTATACCCTTGGGTATTTTATTGTAGTATGGTGTGAAAATACTCGTTATGACTTCTTTCAAGGACACATGTTACATAGAGATTCTTCCTGTCAGCCAAAAGCCAAAAGGAGGTAAATTGGGTTTGTTTCTGTTGTCCTGAAAAATTTAAGTTGGTTTTCCTTTATCTTAACCGTCATCCTTTTTAGGATCTTGTTTCCATGATCATATTTTTTTCAAGTTTCTATAATATATTGTTGATAATCAGTTATGGTAATAAATATTGATTGTTTGATTGCAAGCTTGATATTCTTACCACTGCCTGATAAAATGTAAAAAAAAAAAAAGAGTTGTTTTTTGTTTTGTTGAACCTTCAGTATCTGTCGATTTTCCTCCATGCTTTTCTTAACCTTCAACGATTAGTGAATTGCTTTTCCCGTGTACTACTATAAAGAGAGATTATTCTTAGGTGCTTCAAAGCACTACTCTCCCACTCACTTGAAAGTAGGACCTACATTGATGACCTCTCATGGGTCCCACCTTTATTGTTCTCACTAATCCAGACTGCAGTTATTTGCTCTGGGGGTAGCTAATAATTCTTCATGCAGAAGAATATAAGTGCAAACTCTTATCCGATTGCTAGTAATCGCTCCCTCCCTCGCTCCCTCCCTCCCTCTCTTTATATGCAGAAGCACCAAAGTAGAAACACTGAAATTGATCATAATGTGTGCTGTGATAAGTAATCCGCATACAATGTAATTGATATTAAATGATTGATGGCAACTGATATGGCATCTTCCCATTCTGCAATTCTGACTATGTTTCCCTTCTTTTTCAAACAATAATAGTATCGCATTGATGTTAGTTTTAAGGTTTTGTTTTGATGAAGGATTTCTGGTTCCTTCTGCAGTCATTTTCTTGAGCTTTTGGGCTGAGGTACATTACAACTCCATCTATTTTCAAGGAGGTAATTATTGTTTCTTTGTTATGCTTATCTTTTGCCGGGCAAAGGGTACGAGTTAAAAATTAAGAAATGGGATGCTTTTGGCCATATTTGATGAGAAACAGAACTGAGCTTCTTGTGACAGATAGTTGAACCGAATTTTCGGCAAGCCTAACTTTGGGTTTTTATCATTTTCTCCTTCACTGACGAACAATAATTATGGTTTTATGTGCAAAGTCTAATTTGGAACTTTGCATAACATCACAGCGAGAATAATTCATCTCCTTATGCGATACAGATACATCTAGTGAATTCAGAAAGAAGAAGAGGTGGTGGAGTTTCGGGAATAAGCACTAGATAAAGTGCTGGTAATCTTGAGGACGCTCCATTGTCTCATAGACATGCACATGCAGCCTCCTCGGTGTGGAACTTTTATTGTCTTTTTCTATAATTCTTAAGCGAAACTTGTTTGGATCGTTATTCTGCAAGTGTATTTTAATTTTCTTGAAAAACTTTTATTCCTCTAAATTTTGCATGCTCTAAAATTGCATGCCAAATCTCTCAAATAACAGGGAAAATCAAAGAAGTGGTTTATTCTTTTGATGCATGGAGACAGCATACTTCGGCGGAGCTATAGATAAGTTGTTTGGTTGGGGCGGTTCACGTGTATCGATAGTGTGATTCTACTTTTCCTGAGGAGGCTTCATGGTTCGTGACAGTAAAAATTCTAAAGTTCGTGTAAGCAAATGCTCTGATACAGTGAAATAAGACGTTATTATTGATTTGATTACGTTTTGTTCGCTTTATAATATATGATTGTAGATGATTAAGACTCAAGCGTGGCTTGTGAAATCTTACGTCATAGAATTGTGGTATGTTTATCTAATCCAGCTCTGCCCGTTACCAGGTGAAATGGATCTAGTTAGTGGCCCACAAGGATGGGGATGGTGACGTTACCAGGTGAAATGGATCTAGTTAGTGGCCCACAAGGATGGGGATGGTGAATCTTGCATTTTTATGGGCGATAGGGTTTGAATATGTTTTCACAAGTTCTCTCTGTCAGGGAATCCCCATCAAATCATCTTGAATTTAGGAGAATGGACTCCTTATATTTTTTTTAACCAATCTCATCATGCCCACATCAACGAATTTGCAAATCACTACGAAGAGCCTCGCTCCAGATAATCCCGTGGATGCACTTAGTTTTTAAAGCTCCAAATCCAGGGATTATTAGCAAAGAACATTTCTATGTTCTACACCTTCGCATATCAAAATCATATTGGAGAAGGAAACTTGAAGCAGGGTTGGTAGCGAACCTTTACCAGGTGAAAAACCTCAGAAAGAATCTTGAAGTGTTGAGAATGTGGTAAGAAAAGAGAGCAGTCTACATTACAACCAACAAGGAAACAATGGTCCACTCCAGTCTACAAATCTAGACCAGTCAACACACTTGTTATTGGTTTCTAACAAGTATTGAAAGTACTACAAATAATTTACAGCTGCTCCTTCCTTTCCAGTTCCAAGTTCTAACCCCACAGGAGAAACAGGAAAAAGAAGGCTGACTTGTGTTTTAATTAATTAAACACAAAAACAATAGGCCTCCCCACCCTAAAACCATGAGCCTTACTTAACGTTAGTAGAAGTACATAACCCTATCCATTGCTGCTAGTGTGTGTTTTGATGCTAATTAGCCGTGACTCTGCACCCATTCTACATCTTATGCTCCCCAGTTAACTCCTGCTGAAGATCCTCCTCCGCATCCACTGCCACATTCGCCGCCATCGGCTGCAGCAACAAAGCAGTAAACGGCATGTGCCTGTAATCCAAGTCAAGCCGGCTGCTGGGTGCCGTCAACAGAGAGAACATCTCGGGCCCTATACAGTTGATGGGGTGGACCTTGCAGGAAGCAGAAGGAGAAGGAGAATGAGAAGGAGAGGAGGAGGAAATCGGGGTGGACCCGACGGTGGTGGAGATGGGGATGGAGGGGATAGTGCCGGTTCCGGTGGAAGCGATGATGGATGCCTCAGCGTGGCGAAGGAGCCACTCGATGGTCTCGCCATCGGAGCGATGGCCGAGCTCACGGGTAAGCTGGAAGACACGGGCCGCTGTTAAAGCGGGCATCCGGACCCGCCTGCCACGGCCATGGACTTTGGTGTGGCGGTCTTTGGACTGAGAGGTAGTTGATTTGCGAAGGTGGGTCAGCTTAGATTGGGACCCACCAGTTGTGGGTGGGGGGACCACAGAGTAGTTGTTGTTAGGGCTTGGCTGTTGGTGTTGGGTGTTTGAGGTGGAGGAGAAGTTGTAGAGAACCGTTTCAGAAGCCATGAGGGTAGGGGTGAATAATGGGTTTTTGTGATTTGAGGAGAGATTGAAGCTAGGGTTTGTGCAAGCGAAAGAAGAAGGGAAACAAATTAGCAAACAAAGGCGACTCTGAATATGTCTGTGGTTTGATATGACCCTCCAAAGGAGAAGGGAATTTCTTATAATGTGGGGTCATAGTTGGCGGAGCCCACAGACAAGTCAAACCTTGTCTGGGATGGGGACCACTTAGACATGTCTTAGATGTATGGGATAAGCAAATAGCAATTCTCAAAATATAGAAAATATTTATCTAGATTATGAATTTTTTCATTTTAAGCAAGTGTAAAAACAACTTAAGATATGGGTAAAAACGGTTTAATTTAAAAAAATAGTTTAATTTACTAGTTTAATAAAAACAATATATTAGATTAATCTAAACTTCATAGTTTATTAAAAAAATAGTTTATTTAAAAAAATATTAAAAACAATATATTAGATTAATCTAAACTTCATAGTTTAATAAACTAAATTTCTAAATATTTTTTATAGTTTAATAATCTAAGATAATTGGCTTTACTGAATTTAATAATTTGAAATATTTTTTATTTAATGATACAATTATAAAAATAAATATTTGTAAAATTAAGTATCAATTAAATACTAGATGTTTATTTAACATCACGATAATTTTATAAAAAATAAATTGAAATAAATTATAGAAATTAATTCAGAATTAATCAAATATTAAAAAAATAAAATTTAAAAAAATTTAACTAAAAAAAATAATTTGGGCACATGTATATTTTCAAGAAAGTTCATGTGGGCTTGCATGTTAATATTTTATAAACAATTTTAGTAATGATAAACCTTTTTTTTATTATTACCAATTGTTATTTGAATCATTTTATCTTTTTATTATTATTTAAGATCAGAATAATAATTAATTATCATAGGTTGTAGAATCTCAAAAAAACATTTCAAGAGATTGATGTTGATGCGAATCTTATGATTATATGATTAGTATTTAAAAGTATATTTTTATCAAGGTTTTGTATCATTATTTTGTACTTGAAGTATTAATAACTCCTTAACTAAATGATATTTTATATTAACATATCTAATAATATAAGATATCTTTAATTTATGATAAATATTCATCTTAAATGCAGGCCTATCATATAAATAAAAGGATTGATGAATAAGTTTAAGTACTAAAATTGAAAGGACAAAGAGATGGCCAAACTTAGAAAAGAGATGCTGATGCAGTCCAAACTAAAACACTGTTCGGTAATTGGGTATATTTAGAGTTATAGATCTCAAATTTAGGTATATTTTATATGGATGGAAAGGTTCTTATGCCTACAACTTTCATAAAAAAACTGTTTTCAAGTTCAAATTGTAGCAACAATGAAGAAGTCTGAATCTGTCCAAATAACCTTAAATTGTTTTCCTGAAAAACCAAAAAAAATTCCTAGAACTTTCATGTGGAGGTCTGGTTCAAATTATGACGTTATTAATGACATTTTATTTAGATAAGAGAAGATAAAGATTATCACCAAGTCAAGAGTTGGTTATCCACTCATCAATTAGTCATCAAATCAAAGTTCCTAATGTTAGCATATAAAAAGAGGCATTTGCCATGCATTTAGGCATCTTGGTTTTCAAATCAAGATCATGTTCTTGTTTTCTTTCTTTGTATTTTTATAATGCTTAAGTTTTGCTTTTATTAATATCTTGTTTATGTCTTTCATTTCCTTTCCTTTACTTAGTTAACTTTTATCTTATTTATGTTCTTATCTTATTTATTTATGTTTCTTTTTTTTTATAACACAAGTGTTAGTTATACCATATGGTTAGCTTATGAAAGTGCCAAGTATTTGTTGTATCAAGTGTTATACAACATAATTTAGATTAAGTATTTAACAAGCAAATTATTAAAAGCGAACAAAATAACAAATATAAAATATGTTAGTATCAAACATTAAAGTTTATGATGAGTTTACACTATACTTATTGTTATATCATTAGTGTAACCTTTTTATTTTGACATAATAAACTTAGCTAAATATAATGAAAGAGAGAAACATAAATAAACAAGATAAGAACATAAATAAAATAAAAAAATAGATAAGATAAAAGTTAACTAAGTAAAGGAAAGGAAATGAAAGGCATAAACAAGATACTAATAAAAACAAAACTTAAGCAGTACGAAAATACAAAGAGAGAAAACAAGATCATGATCTTGATTTGAAATCCAAAATGCTTAAATGTATGGTAAATACCTCTTTTTATAGGCTAAAATTATAAACTATTGATTTGATGACTAATTGATGAGTGGGTGGTGACATCTTGACTTGATTACAATCCTTATCTTTTTATCTGAATAAAACGTCATTGATAACATTAGAACTTGAACCAAACCTCTATATAAAAGTTCTAGAAAATTATTTGAGCTTTCCCGGAAAAAAAATTGAAGTCATTTAGATTTCTAGAACTCAAGATATGGGCTGAACACTGAACAATGTCTGGGCTACAGAATAGATTCGGACTTCTTCGTTCTTGCTACAATTTGAATTTGAAAATGACCTTTTTAAATTTTGGACTCCTATGAAAGTCTACGCCTATGTCTTAACTTTCTATCTATATAAAGTAGACCTATATCCGAGATCTACAGCTTCAGATATGATCCAATTACTGAATAGTGTTTCATTTCAGATTGCACCATCATCTCTTTTCTAAGTTTGGTCATTTCTTTGTCCTTTTAATTTCAGTACTTAAACTTATCAATCAATCTTTTTATTTATGTGATAGGTCTGCATTTAAGATGAACATTTATCACAAATTAAAGGTATTTTATTGGCAAGACCAAAAGATTAATGTCTTCTCCCAAGTACAAGAGTGTCGAACTAATAAATAACTTGGCAAGATTGAGGTTGAACCACAAAAAATTTAATTGTATAAATTATAAACAACAATAACAATAACACTAATAGTAATAGTAATAGTAATAGTATCAGTAATAGTAATAGTAGCAGCAGCAGTAGTAGTAGTAATAATAATAATAATAATAGTAATAGTAATAGTATTAATAATAACAACAATAACAACAATAATAGAAGAAAAAGAAGTTGAAGAGAACTTTAAGACAAAAGATCAATGTAAAGAATAAACAATGATAACAACAAATATCAAGGTTAGAGGATCCATTAATGATATTTTAAATCAGTATAATATAAACTCTTATTACTCAAATGAAAAACACACACAAAGTAGGTTCCAATCAGATTATAAATTGTTAACATAATTATATTAGTTATCTTACTCGAACAATGTTAATACTTGTAAATATTATTAGACATTTATAATTATAACTTATGTTAACAATAAATTAGGTTCCTTTCATAGCACAAGTGTCGGTTATACCATACAGTTTGTGTTATGAAAGTGCCAAGCATTTATTGTGCCAAGTGTTATACAACAAAGATCTAGATTAGTCATTTAACATGCAAAGTATAAAAAGAGTGAAAAAGATAACAAATATAAAACATGTTAGTATCAACATTAAAATCCATGTTAACTTTATAATATACTTATACCATTAGTGTAATCTTTTCACCTTGATATAATAAACCTAAACATAATAAAAAAAATATAAATAAATAAGACAAGAACATAAATAAGATAAAAGTTAACTAAGTAAAGGAAATGCATAAACAAGATATTAATGAAAACAAAACTTAAGCATTATAAAAAAACAAAGAGAGAGCAAGAGCACGATTTTGATCTAGAAACCAAGATGCCTAAATACGTGACAAATGTCTTTTTTTATAGGCTAAAATTCGAAACTATTAATTTAATGACTAACTAATGAGTGGGTGACTGACATGATGAAAAGATTGATGTTTTCTCCTAAGTGCAGGAGTGTTGAAGTAATAAATAACCTAACAAGACCGGGGTCGAACCACAGGGGGTTAATTATACAAATTATAAATAACAATAATACAATAACAATAATAATAACAACAATAACAATGACAATTATAATAATAATAATGATAATAATAATAATAAAGAAGGAGATGAAGAAGATGAAAACTTTGAGATGAAATATTAATGTAAGGATTAAATAATGATAATAACAAATATCAAAGTTAGAGGATCCACTAATGGTATGTCAAACAAGTATAGTATAAAGTCTTATTATTTAATTGAAAACCACACACAAAGAAGGTTCTAATCTTATTCGATTAATGTTAATACTTGTAAATCTTATCAAGTATTCATGATTAGAACTTATATTAACAACATATCAAGTTCCTTTCATAGCTTAGGTGTCGGTTGTACCATATAGTATGAACTATAAAAGTGTCAAACATTTGTTGTACTAAGTGTTATACAACATAAATCAAGATTAGTCATTTAACAAGTAATGTATTAAAAAGTGAACAAGATAACAAATACAAAACATGTTAGTACCAAACATTAAAGTCTATATTAAGTTTACACTATATTTATTCTTATACTATTAGTGCAACCTGTTTACCTTAATATAATAAACTTAGCTAAACATAATAAAAGAAAAGAACATAAGAAAACAAAATAAGAACATAAATAAGATAAGAGTTAACTAAGTAAAGGAAAGGAAATGAAAGGCATAAACTTGATATTAATGAAAGCAAAACATAAACATTACAAAAAATACAAAGAGAGAAAGTAAGAGCATGATTTTGATATGGAAACCAAGATGCCTAAATGCATGGAAAATGCTTCCTTTTATAGGCCAAAATTGAAAACTATTGATTTTGATGTCTAATTGATGAGTGGGTGACCAACTCTTGGCTTTATGATAATCCTTATCTTCTTTTATCTACTCAAAACATCATTGATAACATCAAAATTAGAGCCACTTGAAAACATGAAAGTTGTAGGAAATTATCTCCGCTTTCTTGTGTAAGAAATTTAGGTCATTTGGACTTCTTGAACTCCAAATATGGGCCACCACCAACACATAATAAGTGTAGCAAAGAAGTTTTATTGATCTGAAAATTACGTAACCTTTACATGTTTGGTTATGCCTCTATTTATATTGAATTTGAACTTAAAGAAACCCTAATGGACCTCCCTTAGGTGGACTTACATGAAGCCCACTTACAATTAACCCAAATAAGTAATAATAAACCAAAAACTAAGAAGAAAAATTCTAAAAATACTAAAAATCCAAAAATACCATCCTAAATAAGCTAGAATCAGATTTGTCACCCTTGAGAAGTCCCAAACAAAATTGAAAAAAATCTAATTTGGAAAATTTGTGTTGCTAATTTAATTACTTTCCTTCCTAAGTGACGAAAAGCATTAAATAGTCCTCCGCTTTTTAGGAATAAGATATGGCTAACTTCCTAGAATAAATTGTTGATTCTTTATCTTTTTAGTATTAGAAAAAGACAAGCCTAACAAGGCTGGTATTGGGCCGGACACATCAACCCCTTGTTCCACATGAATTGGGCTCGTTTTGGACCTGAACTAAATGAATTAAAGGCTGTCCTTCATGCTCCTTAAATGTCCCAAGCCCCTCTAGGTCCATTTTGTTCCATATGTTTTGAACAAGCCCATTAAATGCTTTTTTAAGCTTCTTAGCCCTAGCTCTTGTCATTGGTCCAATTGGCACCTCTAATGGGTTGTTGGCATGCTTACGCTTGGTGTTAGGCTGATCCACATTGTCCCCTCTCTCTTCAAAAGGATTCTACCTTGAATCATCACCTACATCAAACAGAGTAAGATCAGAAACATTAAAGGTAGCACTAACACTATACTCACCTGGCAAATCAACTTTATAAGCGTTGTCATTGATCCTCTAAAGGATCTGAAATGGCCCATCTCCTCGTGGTTGTAGCTTTGACTTCCTTTGGGCCGAAAATCTCTCTTTAAGCATATGCACCCAAACCTAATCGCCAGGTTAAAAGACAACATGTTTGCGCCCCTTATTGGCTTTGGTTGCATACACGCGATTCCTCTTTTCAATTTGTTACCGCACACTCTCATGAAGAGTTTTCACGACTTGTGCTTTACAATTATCATCCAAACTAACCCTTTCATCAAAAGGCAAAGGAATCAAATCCATTGGAGTTAAGGGGTTAAATCCATACACAATTTCAAATGGTGAAAATTCAGTAGTAGAGTGCACACTATGATTATATGCAAACTCTATAAATGGCAAACAATCTTCCCATGCAAAAGGTACACTTCTTAAGATTAACATATAATTGCTTGTTACACAACACACTAAGTACATTACACAAATGATCAATATGCTCATTTAAGTTCTTACTATAGATCAAAATGTCATCAAAATACACAACAACAAACTTACCTATAAATGCACGCAAGACATGATTCATTAAACGTATAAACATGCTAGGCGCATTTGTAAGTCCAAACAGCATGACTAACCACTCATATAATCCATGCTTAGTATTAAATGCAGTTTTCCACTCATCACCCTCTTTCATCCTCATTTGATGGTACCCACTTTTTAAGTTAATCTAAGAGAAAATACATGATCCATGTAACTCATCTAGCATTTCATCAAGCCTTGGAATAAGATGTTGATACTTTACCATTATGCTATTGACGGCATGACAATCGACACACATTGTCCATGTTCCATTCTTTTTAGGCACAAGTAACACTGGCACAGCACAAGGACTCATCCTCTCACGAATGTACCCTTCATCATCAACTCATCTACTTGCCTTTGAAGCTCCTTCATCTCCTCGGGGTTGCTTCTGTATAGGCTGGACGGTTAGGAATTGAAGCTCCAGGCACAAGATCAGTTTGATGTTCAATCCCCCTTAATGGTGGTAATCCATTAGGGAAGAGATGGAATCGACAATTAACTTGAAACTGTCTTCTTTTTTTTGGTAAGTTGATGTATCTTGAAACTGTCTTCGACCCAACAGCATGTATTAGCACAAGATGTAACAAGGGAGGAGATAAAGCATGCTATGTTTAGTTTGAAGAACAATAAAGCCCCTCGTCCAGATGGATTTAAGGCAGGTTTCTTCAAAAGAATGTGGCACATAGTTGGGGAAGATGTAATCTACGCTGTTAGCTCCTTTTTTCGGGATCATAGAATGCTTAAAGAAATGAATGCTACATCCATTTCCCTTATTCCTAAAGTTGCTAATCCTACGAGGTTGACAAATTTTCATCCTATATCTTGCTGCAATACGGTGTACAAATGCACTGCTAAGATTCTAGATGGGAGAGTCAAAGTTGTTTTGCCATCCTTAGTAGGTCCGTATCAGACTGCTTTTATCTCTGGACGAAGCATCATAGGAGATGGCATGACAACCTCTTTATGGTTTGACCATTGGCATCCTCATAGCCCGCTTACAGATTCTTATGGTGAAAGATTCATCTATGATTCAGGTATGGAAAAGAATGCGAATCACAGATTCAAAATGGAAAATTCCTACCACTCACGCTATTGGCTGGCACCCCTATTCGCTAGGAAAACTAATACAACCAGCTAAATATCAAATGAAGAATCTATGTTATTAACCCTCCAAGCTCGTTGGATCCTTTTATTTTCATCTGTTGGTAGAACGTTCCTCATCAAATCAAGCTTATCACGGATGATACATTCGATTTGATGAAAGACCAAATTCTGAGTTCTAGATATTCCAGCAAAGGTCCTTGCATTCCTTTCTTGCCAGATATGATACACTGTAGCTGCAAAACTGAGTTTACGAGAAAAATTGAAGAAACTTTTGCCATGCCAAGTGACAGTGGCCCATCGAATCCATTCATCCCATCCTTTTGTCATTCTTGGAATGTTGCATCTGTCACAAACATCCTACCAGATCGCTTTAGTATAGGAGCATTCAAAGAACAAGTGGTTGTGATCTTCGTTGTTGCGGAGACAGAGTGAGCATCTATTAGGACCATGTATACCGAATCGATGAAGTCTATCTTGGGTTGTGAGTTTCTGTTGTACAGCCATCCATAGAAGAAAAGAATGTCTTGGAACAGCATTCTTGAACCACACAATGTCATGTCATTCGACTATCGTATGATGAAATCTTAGTTGTTCCCAAGCTATTTTGATCGAGAATCTGTGATTTGGTGAATCCAGCCAAACAATCTCATCATTTTTCGCTATAATAGGATTAGAATTGGAAGGAATAGCTTCTACAATGGGGTGCCAGCCAATAGCGTGAGTGGTAGGAATTTTCCATTTTGAGTTATGAATCAGCATATTGACCTTCGCGTTCTTTTCCATACCTGAATCATAGATGAATCTATCGCCATAAGAATCTGCGAGCGGGCTGTTAGGATGCCAATTGTCAAACCATAGAGAAGTTGTCCTGCCATCCCCTATGATGTACTTCATCTTCGGCCATGCTAAGGATCTGAGCTTTAGAATCTTCCTCCATGCCCAAGAGCAATTCTGTGGCGTCCTGATTGTCCAGAAACATCATCAAACTCCTGCATCAAAGAAACAACCACACTAGGAATAGCAGAATCAAGATCGTTAGTGTTAAAATAAACCTCCTTATACACAAGTAATCATTGGCTTATTAGTGAAAAATGCAAATCTGATTTGAGATCCTTTTGCATAAAAATTAGGTTGTTTCCTTAATTTTTCCACACTATTATCATCACACAAGCTTACTTTCTTCACTCGGTTCTTACCTCCACTCTCAACCGGTTTAATTAATGATTTAGGTTTAGCCAAATCTAATGGTTTTACTTACCAAAAAAAAAAATCTAATGGTTTTCTCTCACCATTGTCCTCACCTGAATTTTCACTCTACCCAACCTCACATTCTTTTTTTAATTTCATTTGATCATCATACACTTGTTTCGAAGAAAGAGGTACAAGAGTGATGGTTTTATTGCAGCTCATTGAAGATCCTTGTGGACTTAGAAAATTCTCAAAATAAGCTGACACATCCTTTTAGAAAAAGAATCCTAGCCAAATAGGAAGTCCACAAGTCAAAAGAAAGTAAATAACAAAATTCATACAGCCTCTGTTGACCCATATTGAGACGTCTTCCTAAGCTCCGATTGATTTGAAAGTTTAACTCAAGGTAACACAATATGTCAGGAGACTCCACGTAAAATTTCAGCTCAATCCAACGATCTGATTGAGAATTATGACCCTTGCCATAAAATTGGATAGTTGCACATTTTACTTCAAAATTCAAATTTGACCTTACTTGGATCGTATCACTTCATCTTTAGTTTCAGCCTCATCTCCATGATCAGCTCTACATAATCCCTATGCAATATCATCATCCTTTTTTTTGGACATTCTGAAGCAATGTGCCCATGTCCTAAGCACTTGATGTCCCGAGATCTCCTAGGATGTGGAGGTTTTGCCACCTTCTCCTTTCCCTTTAAAGAATCAGAACTGGTATTCCCCTCGCTAACCTCCACCTTCTCATCTAGTTTAGGTGTACTCCATGTTCGTGTAGGCGTAGATACAGTCCTTAATGTAATTACACTAGTTTGGACACCTCCTTGTTTCTGCTGCCTCTCTACTCTTGTTGCAAGCTTTACAACATCCTCAAGGAAGATGTATGGTTGCAATTCAACATTAGCTATATCCTTCCTCAACCCTCCAAGAAATATGGCTATATTTGCTCTTGGGGTTCCATTAATTCTCATCAAATCTGCAGCAACTCAAACTCTTTCACGTAATCTTCCACGCTTAAAGATCCTTGTTGCAAAGTCTGAAGTCTGATGTATAGCTCTTGTTTATAGTAATCAGGAACAAATCTCTTCTTCATCACTCTTTTCATAGTTGCCCACGTTCTAATCTCCTCTAATCATCCCTTCTCTATCCCACCATAAAAGAGCATAATCTGAAAATCTCTAATCATTCCCACCTTGCACTTCCTTTCTTCAGAATATTCATACCATTCGAACACGTTTTCAACCTTCTGAATCCATTCCTATGTATTTCTTGGGTGAAATACTTCCTCGAAACGGTGGAATCTTAAGTTTGAGACCATTAGGATGATTATTATTCTACCTTCTTGGTTTGCCCCTCTCGTCGGCCTCATCATCCCCATTTGGATCTCCGTCAACTTCTACAAAATCATTTTGTGGAACCCTAAGTGCTTGTCTCTGCTGGGGTTGCAAGTTATTTCTTTGCATCATTTGCATAAAGGTATGCAACTATTCACAAATTCCAGTCATTTCATCTCGAAACTCAGCATGAGATCGTTGTAAGCCTATAACTTGTGCCTCTTCTAAACTTAACCCTCTTGGCAAATCTTCTTTATCTCCAGCCATAATTAAGTTTATCAACCTCAATTCCAGCAAGCCTTTCTTCTGTTTCTGGCTCCTTCCTTAGATTGCAACTGATGTTCTAATACCAAATGATGTGCCGTAAATGATTCAAAAATCGACAACAATGAATTTGACGAATATGGTTAAAGGATAGGTCTGGTTGTGTTGTCTTTCTTTTGATGTTTAGGTTGGATTATAGAGATTTTAAGGTAAATAAAATGGAGGATAGACTAGAGTGATACTTTGATAAGTCGATCTGGATGCTACAAAGATCAATCTGGGATTTTAATGCCACTCTCTGTGATTGAAAAGTGATAAGTCAGGTAGAGTTCTTCATAAATCAATTTGAAAGAACAACTCTTAATTCTCTGAATTAATTCAAATCTTGGCCAAAAGTTCTTTATTACATATTCTGATGCCATATTTATAATTGAAACATCCCTCCATACTTAGAAAAATTCAACATGATAGAAATTAAGCCCAAAACTTACCAAAAAAAAAAGAAATTAAGCCCAAAAATTAGATTTTTTTTTTTGGTAAGTTGATGTATATATTAAAGGAAAACAATACAAAGATTATAAGGGGCATACCCCATGTTGTGCTAAGACATAGCATGCTTAATCTCCTCCCTTGTTACATCTTGTGCTAAGACATGTTGTTGCGTCGAAGACAGTTTCAAGTTAATTGCCGATTCCATCTCTTCCTCATTCAGAACCCTAGGCATCTGATCCACTCTTAACACACGCTGGAAGTACGCAACTACTTCTGATTTAACTGCCTCATGTCCTTCGATAACCTCTCCATCCTCCTTTGTAAGTGAAAGAAGTTTATTTCTATGCTGTCTTCCATTTACTGATTTGTGAAAGTAGCCAGTATTCTGATCCCCCAAGCTAAGCCACTGTATCCTTGACTTTTGTTTGAAAAAACTCTCTTCAGCCTTGACGATAAAAGCGTAGTTACGTACCGCATCCCTTTCTCGCTTGCACAAAGTTGGATTCCCATGTGCTGTATGTAGAGCCTGTTGAGCCTTATCCATTTCATCTTTCGCATCTTTGACTCTATCTGAAATGTTGGAGAAGTGAGTCATATTGAAAAGTTTCAATTCCCGTTTTAGTTTTCTTAGCTTGCAACACAGCTGATACATTGGACAACCCCCCGAATTGTGTTCCCATACTTTCCTCACCAAGGGCATGAACTCGTCATGATCCATCCACATATCAAAGAATCTGAATGGTTTCTTTATATTCTGATAATCACCGGTAACCTTTACCACCATAGGAGAGTGGTCTGACATACCCAATGGCAAAAATCTCGCTTCTGAAAAGGGAAAGTTCAGATTCCATTTCTCATTGACAAGCACTCTATCTAGTTTCCGCATAATCAGATTCTCAGGACTTTGATTCGACCAAGTATAATGCAGGCCTGAAAATCAAAGATCATCCACTTTCTCTTCTTGAATACATGTTTCCAATCTGTCCATATGACCAGCCCACGAAGTAGACCCTCCTAGCCTGTCTGATTGGTAGCGGATAGCATTAAAGTCGCCCATAATAATCCATGGGCTGGACTCCCATCCATCACTACGACTCACTATATCAGACCATAATGCCTCACGTAAGGAAGCGTTATTGTCTCCGTATATAATTGAAGCATTGAAACAGATATTGGTAGCTAATATAGTGACAGAAACATGAATAGCCTGGTCTGACATTCCGAGGACATCAACCTTCACCACATCAGCATTCCAACAAACCCAAATACGACCACGACAAGAGAAATCATAATTATACAAGAATGACCAGTTACGCAGAAGAAGTTGAGAAACATTATATTTATTCTCATCTCTAACCCGAGTTTCAACCAAACCGAAAAGAGTCATCCTCTCTTGATGGATGAGCTGACGCAATGCTGAATGCTTTATGGGATCATTCAAACCTCTTACATTCCAACATCCAATAATCATAAGAAAATAGAGAGGAGTACAAACAGCAACACAAAGATTACCTCGACGTGCCCCCAGGCGAGGAGACAGATTTCTTGTTCTTCTTCGAAGAGTTTTTCGAACCTTTTTTCTTTTTCTCTAGAGAGTCTCTAGCCTTAATAGCTAACTGATTAACAGTTTCCCTTTCGGTGGAATTCAGAGTTTGTGGGCTTGTCAAGATTGGTGACATCAACTCCTTATCAATTCGTTCCCCATCTGTATCACCTCCCATTGCGTCAATATCTACATTCAGCTCATGACTATTAATGAAAAGAACCTGGTTCACGATCGCACAATCAGATGTATTGGAGATGGCTAAACTTTGATCTGAAGCAGTACTTGTACCCCCCTGCTCCTGCTGCATGTCTCCTTGTGAACTCTTCAAAACAAGAGGAGAGGTAGGATTTTCATCTTCATAACAATCAGCATTGCTGACATCTGATGCAGCCTTCTCATTCATATTACAATCAGAAATATTTGTACCAGATGTCGAACAACCATTCTCATTACAATTACGCACTTTAGATGCCAAAGGACCATTTTCACCACGCACAGAACCCTTATTTCGTTTAGCAACTACCTGCCATTGAAACTGATTCTGCTGTCTATCCGCAGATTTAGAGTTCGCAGCTCCTACTTTCCTCTTACCCTCTGCCTCCATTGTAAGATTAGCACCGTTATTAGTAGCACATATCGCTGTCGTGTGTCCAAAGACATTACAATTATTGCACTTTGATGGTATCAATTCGTAATCAGCTGAAATTGTTATGAATAACCCATTTGGACAGCGAAGGTCGTATTCCTTAACCAGCGTCTTCGTAGCATCAATCTCAACACAAACTCTTGCGTAGCTAAGTCTTTGACGCAACAATGTAGTCCGATCAGCATGAAGAGGAACCCCAATAGCACTCGCTACACAACTCAACCCCTTAATAGTCCAATACTCGAGAGGAACATTATACAGCCTAACCCATACCGGAACTTTGACCAAATCACCTTTCAAAAATTGCATGTTCGGTTGCCAACGTTTAAGCACCAAAGGTCTGCTTGCCATATGCCATGGGGCTCTTTCCAGCACATTAGTGGCATGATCAATAGAATCAAAAGTGAATAGGAAAAAACAATTATCTGAAGATAAAACTTCTGATAGACCATAGGAGCCCCAGATTCTTTTGGCAATAGAATTAACAACAGGATATGGTAATTTCTGACCCACGAAATGACCAACTAGGGTGGATTTCCAAAGTTCGCACCCATCCTCAAACACATCAAGTGGAGGAGCTACTGTCACACGACCATCAGTCATAGCAGGGGGAGCAAAATGCAGATTACGAACTAGAGAAATACCAAGGTTCTTGCTACCCTCATTGTTATCAACATCAGAACCCTTCAAAGCATTTAAAAAATTCAATTTGGGGCTAAGGTTTAGTTAGTCTTGTTGCTGAGACCCTACCTTCAGCTCATCAACTTTAGAACCCAGCACATGATTCATTTCTGAAACAACATTAGAAGCTTGGGAATTAGAGTGTTTCTTCTCTATGCTAGCTTCAGAATCAGCTTGATTAACACTAGTAAACTGAGAAATCCTCATCCCATGGCTGTTCAACATATCTTGTAGCTCTAATCTTAATATATGCCCAGACTTGACTTCATTGTGTTGTTCATTGTTAGAGGTAACCATTGAAACAGAATCCACAGCAGAACATAAGGACATTATGGCAGCATTTATTGCTTGGAATGATGATCCGTGCGGTCAAGCTGTAGATTATGTTTTGACGAACAACATACTAGAAAATGGTGATGATCCAACGGTGAACGAAGAAGATCAAGCTTAAACAAAAACCCAATTCACTCTGCTGCAACTAAAAATGCAGAACAGTAGAAATATTACGAGATCAATATCTCCCATCTCGTTGATTAGAATGAAGATCCATTCGGTCAATGTTTCGAGAAGGTTGGCGTGAACAACATAGTAAGAAATGAGGACGATCCAACGGTGGACGGAGTAGATCTAGCTCCAGCAGTTTGGTCTCTAATCTCTCTCTCTCTCCAGATATCTCTCTCCAGATTTGTGACTTTGATGGTTTTAATACTGGCTACTTTCACAAATCAGTAAATAGAAGACAGCATAGAAATAAACTTCTTTCACTTACAAAGGAGGATGGAGAGGTTATCGAAGGACATGAGGCAGTTAAATCAGAAGTAGTTGCGTACTTCCAGCGTGTGTTAAGAGTGGATCAGATGCCTAGGGTTCTGAATGAGGAAGAGATGGAATCGGCAATTAACTTGAAACTGTCTTCGACGCAACATGTATTAGCACAAGATGTAACAAGGGAGGAGATTAAGCATGCTATGTTTAGTTTGAAGAACAACAAAGCCCCTAGTCCGGATGGATTTAATGTAGGTTTTTTCAAAAGAATATGGCATATAGTTGGGGAGGATGTAATCAATGCTGTTAACTCCTTCTTTCAGACTCGGAGAATGCTTAAAGAAATGAATGCTACATCCATTTCCCTTATTCCTAAAGTTGCCACTCCTACGAGGTGACAGATTTTCGTCTTATATTTTGCTGCAATACTGTGTACAAATGCATCGCTAAGATTCTAGCCGGGAGAATCACAACTGTTTTGCCATCCTTAGAAGGTCCATATCAGACTGCTTTTATCTCTGGACGCAGAATCAGTGACAACATTCTTTTGTCTCAGGAACTAATGAAAGGCTATCATAAATCTACGGGACCTGCCCGTTGTGCTATGAAAGTAGATCTTATGAAGGCTTATGACTCGGTTTGGTGGCATTTCGTTGACGCTACGTTAAGAAAAATGGGATTCCCTAGAACAGTCATTGATTGGATTATGGTTTGTGTTACATCATGTCAATTCTATATCAACATCAATGGTGAGCTTACAGGTTATTTTCAAGGGGGGCGAGGGCTGCGACAAAGGGATCCACTTTCTCCATATTTGTTTGTCCTATGTATGGAAATCCTTTCGGGGCTATTCTGCAAGATGAGTGCCAACCAAAACTTCAAAAAAAAAAAGGACAACATTTCTCATCTTTGTTTTGCTGATAACTTGATGATTTTTAGCGAAGGAGATGTACACTCAATTTGTATGATCAAAACTGTGCTCATAAAGTTTTAAAATCTATCAGGTCTGTATCCAAATCCAAATAAAAGTGACATCTTCTTAAGCGGTGTGTTAAATGCTGAGAGGGAAGAGATTATTCATGTTCTTGGGTTTGCAGAGGGGGAGCTCCCTATGAAATATTTGGGAGTGCCTCTTATCTCGTCCAGACTAAAGGCTGTTTATTGTAAGGGTCTCGTGGATCGAATCACCTCTAAAGTTCAACATTGGACTTGTAGAAAACTATCGTATGCATGACGAGTACAACTGATTAATTCAGTTTTA
>SRLM01001191.1:76473-99727 GCA_015708895.1 Populus ilicifolia | reverse complement strand
AAAGGATTGATTGATGACTTTAAGAACTTCAATTGCAAAGACAAAGAGATGATCAAACTTAGAAAAGAGATGTCGGTGCAATCCAAATTAGAACACTGTTTGATAGTTGGGTCATATCTAGAGCTATAGATCTTAGATTTAGGTCTACTTTATATGGATGGAAAGGTAAGACATAGGCCTACAACTTTCATATGGAGCCCAAGATCTAAAAAGGCCATTTTCAAGTCCAAATTATTGCAACAACAAAGAAGCCCGAATCTGTCCTCCAGCCCGAGCACTGTTCAGTATTTTGGCCATATCTGGAGTTCTAGAAGTCGAAATGAGCTGAATGTTTTACACAAGAAAGCTGAGACAATTGCCTAGAACTTTCATGTTTTCAAGTGGCTCTAATTTTGACGTCATCAATGACGTTTTGGGCAGACAAGAGAAGATAAGGATTGTCACCAAGTCAAGGGTTGGCCATCTACTCATCAATTAGTCATCAAATCAATAGTTCCCAATTTTGGCCTATAAAAGGAGGCATTTGCCATGCATTTAGGCATCTTGGTGTTCAGGTCAAGATCATGCTCTTGTTTTCTCTTTTTGTTTTCTTTATGCTTTGTTTTCATTAATATCAAGTTTATGCCTTTCATTTCCTTTCCTTTCCTTAGTTAACTGTTATCTTATTGATGTTCTTATTTTGTTTATCGATTTTTCTTTCTTCCATTATGTCTAGCTAAGTTAATTATGTCAAGGTGAAAAGGTTACACTAATGGTGTAAGAATAAGTATGGTATAAACTTAATATGAACTTTAATGTTTAATACTAATATGTTTTGTATTTGTTATCTTGTTCACTCTTTAATACTTTGCTTGTTAAATGACTAATCTTGATTTATGTTGGATAACAATTGGTATAACAAATGCTTGGCACTTTCATAGCTCATACTGTATGGTATAACAGACACCTGAGCTATGAAAGGAACTTGATTTGTTGTTAACATAAGTTATAATCATGAATGCTTGACAAAATTTACAAGTATTAGCATTAATTGAATAAGATGACTAATGTAATCATGTTAACAATCTATAATCTGATTGGAACCTCCTTTATGTGTGGTTTCCAATTGAACAATAGGAGTTTATACTATACTTGTTTGACATACCATTAGTGGAACCTCTAACCTTGACATTTGTTATTATCATTGTTTAATCTTTACTTTAATATTCTATCTCCAACTTCTCATCATCTTCTTCTCTTTCTTTATTATTATTATTATTATTACTACTACTACTAGTATTATTATTATTATTATTATTATTATTATTATTATTATTATTGTTGTTGTTGTTGTTGTTGTTGTTGTTGTTGTATATTGTTGATATTTATAATTTGTACAATAACCTCCCTGTGGTTTGACCCCGATCTTGCCGGGTTATTTATTACTTCGACACTCCTACACTTGGGAGAAGACATCAATCTTTTTGTCGTGTCAGTTATCACTTAATTCTATGCATATACTTATTTAACATGTATTCTTAAATTTTAATTTACACACACACATTTTAACATATGATTGTGGGTTGCACATTGGATTATTATATTATTACATTATTAATACTTCTTGAAATATTCAGGTTTACAAACTCTCACCTTATCATCACTTAATTCTACTCATATACTTATTTAACATGTATTCTTTAACCTTAATTTACATACACACATTTTAATATATGATTGTGGGTTGCACATTAGATTATTATATTATTTATATTCTCTTGTTAAAGGTAACAACTAAGAGAAAGAGATAATATATAATTTAAAAAAATAAAAAAAAGAGAAATAATAATAATAATAATAAAAATGTAGATAAGTTTGGTTTCATAGCCTCCCTAATCTCAGCAATTAAACCCGAAGGGGTGTTTTAACACCTAATACCTTAAAATCAACTGACTTGGGAGCTATTGGCCCAACACTTATTACATGGGTTGAGGAGAAAAGTTTAAGGGAATCAAACATTGCACTATCTATGTATAAGCTTCAACACCTAATGGCCGAAGACCAACTAGTCTGGGAGTCATTAGCCGAAAACTCGTTACATGGGTTAAAGATGCATAATGTTTTAAGTTATATGTATATATATTTAAATAAAATAAAGAAAAAAATTAAAAAATAATAATCCCAACCCAAGAAAGTTAACCTTAAACATTAGAACAACAATTTTGTTTTCTTCCAAGAAAAGCCCTATAACTATATGTTTATATATTGAGCACAAAAGAAAGCTTTATTAATATCTTGTTAAAAGGTATTGAGCATATATATAAATTTAATGAGAGTTTGTTTATCTGGATAGATTAATGGAAGTTGAATTATAAATACTTTGCTTTGTTGAATTTGTAATTTTTTTTCTATTTTAAAGCTTTAATTACTAGAGAGTAGTAATAATTGGTTAGGGAGTGTGATTAGTACTTAAAAGTTTATTTTTTTTATCAAGGTTTTCTTTCATCATTTTGCATTTGAAGTATCAATAACTCCTTAACTAAAGCATGTCTTATAATAATATATCTAATAATATAATATACCCTTAATTTATGGTAAATGTTCATTTTAAATGTAGGCCTATCATATAAATGAAAGGATTGATTGATGAATTTAAGAATTGAAATTGAAAGGATAAAGAGATGGTCAAACTTAGAAAAGAGACGTTGGTGCAATCCAAACCAGAACACGATTCAGTAATTGAGTCATATCTAGAGTTGTAGATCTTAGATTTAGGTCTACTGTATATGTATGAAAAGGTAAGACATAGGCCTATAACTTTCATATGAGCTCAAGATCTAAAAAGGTCATTTTCAAGTCCAAATTGTAGCAACAACAAAGAAGTCTGAATTTGTCTTCCAGCCTGAGCACTGTTCAATGTTTAGCCCTTATCTGGAGTTCTAGAAGTCCAAATGACCTAAATTGTTTTACACAAGAAAGATGAGACAATTTCCTACAACTTTCATGTTTCAAGTGGCTCCAATTTTGACGTTATCAATATTGTTTTGAGCAAACAGGAGAAGATAAAGATGGTCACCAAGTCAAGATTTGGTTACCCACTCATCAATTAGTCATTAAATCAATAGTTTCCATTTGTGAATCTTTGTGTCTTTTGGTTTTATTATTGTGTTTTGTTGTTTCTTATTTTTTTTAGTGTGTTTCAGGTTTGTCAGTATTCGTTATTTCAAGTGATATCTTCTATACTCTATCTTTCTACCTTTAAACATTGAGGACAATGTCTTGTTTTAGTTGGGGGAGAGGGTAGTAGCTAAAAAAAAAAAGTGTTTTCTATTTCATAAAGCATGTGCAAAATGGTTGTTACTATAATGACAGAGTAAGGAGAATCTTTTATGACTCTTGAGACGCATCTAAGTAATCATTCGTAACAAGGTCTATCATAATACTTCTTGAAATATTTAGATTTACAAACTCTTGAATTGTCATCACTTAAGTCTACTCATATACTTATTTAACATGATTCTTAAACCTTAATTTACACACACACACTTTAACATATGATTGTGGGTTGCATATTGGATTAATACATCATTTATGTTCTTTTGTTAAAGGTAACAACTAAGGGAAAGGGATAGTATATCTAGAGCTATAGATCTTAGATTTAGGTCTACTTTATATGAATAGAAAGGTAAGACATAGGCCTACAACTTTCATATGGAGCCCAATATCTAAAAAAGTCATTTTCAAGTCCCAATTGTTGCAACAACAAAGAAGCCCGAATCTGTCCTCTAGCCCGAGCAATGTTCAATATTTTGGCCATATCTAGAGTTTTGCAAGTCGAAAGGAGCTGAAGTTTTTACACAAGAAAGCTGAGACAATTGCTTAGAACTTTCATTTTTTTAAGTGGCTCTAATTTTGACGTTATCAATGACGTTTTGGGTAGACGAGAGAAGATAAGGATTGTCACCAAGTCAAAGGTTGGCCACCTACTCATCAATTAGTCATCAAATCAATAGTTCCCAATTTTGGCCTATAAAAGGAGGCATTTGGCATGCATTTAGGCATCTTGGTGTCCAGATCAAGGTCATGCTCTTATTTTCGCTCTTTGTATTTTTTGTAATGTTTATACTTTACTTTCATTAATATCAAGTTTATGCTTCTCATTTCCTTTCCTTTGCTTTGTTAACTTTTATCTTATTTGTGTTCTTATTTTGTTTATCTATTTTTCTTTCTTTCATTATGTTTAGCTAAGTTTTACTTGTATAGTAAATCACATAAGGTTTCTTATCTTTCCTTTGGCACAAGATAACATCCACGACATAATCACTAGCATCACATATTATTTCAAAAGATAATGACCAATCAGGAGGTTGAATGACATGAACAAAAGCAAGTTTTTAAGTTTAACAAAGGCTTTTTCACCATGTTCAGTCCATTCAAAAATATTATCCTTTGTTAGAAAGTTACTTAAGGGCTTAGATATTAGGCTAAAATCTTTTATAAACATTCTATAAAAACTAGCATGTCCTAAAAATGATCTAACATCTTTAATAGATTTTGGTGTTGGCAAGTTAGTAATTAAATCAATTTTAGATTTGTCAACCTCAATTCCTTTTGATAAAACAGTGTGACTAAGTACAATACCATTTGTTACCATAAAATGATATTTTTCCCAATTCAGTATAAGATTCTTCTCTTCACACCTGCTCAAAACCTTTTCTAAGTTAGTCAAACAATCATCAAATGAATCGCCAAAAATAGAAAAATTATACATAAAAATCTTAGGAAAATGTTCAACCATATCACTAAATATACTGAATATGCATCTTTAAAATGTAGTTGGCGTATCACATATTCTAAAAGGCATCCTTCGATATGCAAACCTACCAAAAGGAAATGTGAAGGTAGTATTCTCTTGAACTTCAAATGCAATTTCAATTTTGTTGTAACTTGAATAACCATCTAGGAAATAATAAAATTCATGACCTGTAACTCTTTATAGGATTTAGTCAATGAAGGGTAAAGAAAAATAATTTTTTCTAGTCATTCATTTAAGTTTTCTATAGTCAATGTACATGCGCTAACTAGTAATAGTCCTAGTTAGAATTAACTCATTTTTCTCATTTGTTATCATAATGACTCTAGATTTCTTGGGTATAACTTGGGTTAGACTTACCCATTTGTTATCAGAAATAGGATAAATGATTTCATTATTTAGAAGCTTAATAACTTTATTTTTCACTAATTTTTTGTATTAGAATTGAGCCTTCATTGCATTTCTCTAGAGGGTTTAGCTTTTTTCTCCAAATAAATTCTATGTGTGCAAATCAAAGGATTAATTCCTTTTATGTCAGCTATGGTCCATCCTAATGTATTTTTGTACATTTTTAGAGTTTGTAATAACTTACCTTCTTGATGTGCATTTAGTTTGTAAGAGATTATTACCGGAAAAGTTTCATTTTATCCTAAAAATAAGTATTTTAGATTGAATGGTAACAGATTCAAATCATGTATGAGTGGTTAAACACTTAAAGATATGGACTTAATTGATCATGGTGGCAATTCCTCAATTTATGGTCTCCATATACTTGCCTTTGATTCTTCCTGAAAATAAACCATCTACAAATCATAAGATTCATCAATCTTAGTTTTGCTAGAAGTGGTTTGGAATTTATCATGAGCTAATTTTTCAGCAAAATCCATTTCTAGTAAACCATTATCATATCCAGGTTGCTCGCAAATATTGACAATATTCATCTCCAATGTCATATTTCCAAATGATAGCTTCATTAATCCATTCCTATAATTAATCAACACGTTAGAAGTTGCAAGAAATAGACGTCCTAAAATAATAGAAAATGAATTACATGCTTCAATAAGTTATGTGTCTAAGACAATAAAATCCGCAAGATAAATGAATTTATCTATTTGTACTAACATATCTTCAATTATTCATCTAGGCACTTTTACAAATCTATCAGCAAGTAAGATAGTTATAGAGGTTGGTTTCAACTCATCTAGATTGAGACTTTGAAAAACTAAATATGGAAGTAAATTCATATTAGCTCCAATATCAAGTAAGACTCTTTTAATTTTCTGTTCTTCAGTAAAGCAAGAAATTATAGGATAACTAGGATCTTTATATTTCAAAGCATTATTGTTCTAAAGAATGACACTTGTTCATCTAAAAAGGCTTTCTCTTTCACATTTAGTTTTCTCTTCACAGTGCACAGATCTTTCAAAAATTTAACATAACAAGGAACATGTTTAATAACATCCAGCAAAGGTATATTGATCCTTGTTTGAAAGTTTCAAAGATTTTTGAGTTGTGATTGACTTTCTTTTGTTTGGTCATGGCATGAGAAAATGAAAGTGCTGGCGGGAAATCAGTCTTTTCTTTGTAATTTTCTTATTCAAACTCTTCCTTACTCTTAAAGATTGACTCATCATCTTTTTCACAAGGTTCAAGAGTGGGTTTTTCAATAATCTTACCATTGCAAAGAGTAGTGACTAATTTAACTTGATCCATATGTTGGTTTTCGAAACTACTTGCATTTACATTGTATTGTCCCTAGAAATTTTGTTGTGGTTGAGATGGATACTTACCTTTCTCTTGAAAACTAAGAGCATATGTCAATTTTGCTAGAATATCTTTAAAATCTATCATGCTTTGAGCAAGTTTAGTATTGATTATCTCTTGCTTTTCAATGAATGCATGTAATGTTTCTTCAAAATTTCCTCTAGGAGGTGGAGTATAAAAAGGTGCATATCCATGAGAATTTTAAAAATTATGGTGTGCTTAAAATGATGGTTATGAAGTTCGTGCATTGTTATTATCACTTTTCCAACTGAAATTTAGGTGATTTCTCCAACTAGAGTTATATGTTTACGAGTATAGGTTATGATTAGCCCTTTAAAAACTATTTAAAGCATGAGCTTGATCATGGAGACATTCCTTAAAAGAAGACAAAGTTAGACAGTGATTGGTTGAGTGTTTTTTTATTTCACAGATTTGACACACAATATCTTAAACAAATTTTAATTGACCACTCTTTTTTAATTCTAGTGCCTCAACTTTTCTAGCCAAAGAAGCAAACTTGGTTTGAAGGTTATGATCTTCCCTAAGGTTATACATACCTCTACTAGATGTATGAGGTTGAGTTTTACCTAGTGTCTCATAACTACCTTAGTGTCCTAATTTTGAGTATTTTTAGCTAACAAGTCTAAGTACTCTATTGTTTCATTAGGGTCTTTATCTTCAAAAGTTTCATTGCATATCAATTCAAGTATTTGCTAATCTTTAGGTGTTAACCTTTTATAAAAATGTGAAACCAATCTCCATATTTCAAAACCATGATGAAGGAAAGTATTAAGCAAGTCTCAATGGCTATGCCAATATTGGTAAAAATTTTCTTCTGGTTTTTAAGTGGAAGTGGTGATTTGTCTTTTGAATGAGTTTATTTTGTGAGAAAGGAAAAACTTCTTTAAAAATTATTATTACATTTCATCCCAAGCATGAATGGATCTAGGTTTCAAATTTTGTAGCCATATTTTAGCTTTATCTTTTAATGAAAGAGGAAAAAGCTTTAATATAATGGTGTTCATGCTACAATTTGAGTCATTATACGTGTTGCAAACCTCCTTAAATTCTCTTAAATGCAAGTATGAATTTTCTAAATTTAAGCCATGAAAAAAAGGTAAAAGTTGAATAATGTCTTATTTAAAATTAAAATAAGATGCATCACGAGGGAAAAATATGCATAATAGTGCATTTGTTCTTGTGAGATTCATATGGTCTCTAAGTATTCTAGCATGATTATTCTCATTATAAAGCGACTGGTTTTCTTCTTCGATCATATTTTTTGAAAATGATGAGGATGCCCTATAAAGTCTACCACTTAATATGCATGACTACACTCTCGTACACGTGTAGGAATAAAATAAAAGGAAGAAGAAACCAAAAAAAAAAACAAAGTTAGATACGAGAAAAATAAAAAGAGAAAATAAAATAAATATTATAATTTATACAAGAATTTACCTCTCTGGTAACGACACTAAAAACTTGACACGACCAAAAGATTGATGTTTTCTCCTAAGTGCAGGAGTGTTAAAGTAATAAATAATCTGGCAAGACTAAAGTTGAACCACAGAAAGGTTAATTGTATAAATTATAAATAAAAATAATAATAATAATAATAATAATAGTAATAATAGTAATAGTAGTAGTAGTAATAGTAACAATAATAATAATAATAATAATAATAATAATAATAATAGAAGAAGAAGAAGAAGTTGATGAGAACTTTAAAATTGAAAATCAATGTAAAGATTAAACAAATATAACAATAAATGTCAAGGTTAGAGGATCCATTAATGATATTTCAAACAAATATAATATAAACTCTTCTTATTCAATTGGAAACCACATATAAAAGGGGTTCCAATCAGATTGTAAATTGTTAACATGATTATATTAGTTATCTTATTTTAATAATATTAATACTTATAAATATTATCAGGAATTCATGATTATAACTCATGTTAACAACAAATCAAGTTCCTTTCATAGCACAAGTGTATGTTATACCATATGATTGACCTATGAAAGTGTCAAGTATTTGTTGTACCAATTGTTATACAACATAAATCTAAATTAGTTATTTAATAAGCGAAGTATTGAGAGTGAACAAGATAATAAATACAAAACATGTTAATATCAAATATTAAAGTTCATGTTGAGTTTACATGCTACTTATTCTTATATCATTAGTGTAACATTTTCACTTTAACATAATAAACTTAGCTAAACATAATGAAAAAGAGAAACATAAATAAATAAGATAAAACATAAATAAGATACAAGTTAACTAAGTAAAGAAAAGAAAATGAAAGGCATAAACAAGATATTAGTAAAAGCAAAACTTAAGCATTATAAAAATATAAAAAGAGAAAGCAAGGGGATAATCTTCATTTGAGAACCAAAGATATCTAAATGCATGACAAATGCCTTCTTTATAGGCTAAAATTGAAAACTATCGATTTGATGACTAATTGATGAGTGGGTGGCTAACTTTTGACTTAGTGATAATCCTTATGTTCTCTTGTCTGAATAGAATGTCATTGATACCGTAAGAATTTAAACTAGACCTCCATATGAAATTGTAGAAAATTATCTCAGCTTTTCAGAAAAAAAAAATTAAGGTCATTTGGACTTCTAAAACTCAAGATATGGGCTGAATACTAAACAGTATCTAGATTGTAGTATAGATTTGAACTTCTTCGTTATAGCTATAATATGGACTTGAAAATGATCTTTTTAAAACCAAACCTCTACATGAAAGTTATAGGCTCTATGTCTTACCTTTCTATTTATATAAAATAGACCTGAATTCGAGATTTACAGCTCTAGATATGACTCAATTACTAAATAGTGTTTCAGTTTGAACTACACCAACATCTCTTTTCTAAGTTTGACAATCTTTTTGTTCTTTCAATTTTAGTACTTAACCTCATCAATCAATCCTTTTATTTATGTTATAGGCTTGCATTTAAGATGAACAATTGTTACAAATTAAAGGTATCTTATATTATTAAACATGTTATTAAAACATACTTTAGTTAAGGAATTATTGATACTTCAAATGTAAAATGATGATATAAAACCTTGATAAAAATGCATTTTAAGTACTAATCAGCCTATAATTTTCATTGACACGACTAAAAAATTGATGTCTTCTCCCAAGTGCAGGAATGTCGAAGTAATAAATAACCCAGCAAGACCGGGGTCGAACCACAAGAAGGTTAATTGTATAAATTACAAATAACAATAATACAACAACAATAACAACAACAACAACAACAACAACAACAATAATAATAATAATAATAGTAATAGTAGTAATATCAATAATAATAAAAAAAAGAAGGAGAAGAAGAAGAAGATGATGAAAACTTTGAGATGAAATATTAACGTAAGGATTAAACAATGATAACAATAAATGTTAAGGTTAGAGGATCCACTAATGATATGTCAAACAAGTATAGTATAAACTCTTATTATTCAATTGAAAACCATATACAAAGAAGGTTCCAATCAGATTATAGATTGTTAACATGATTACATTAGTCAACTTATTCAATTAATGCTAATACCTATAAATCTCGTCAAGCATTCATGATTATAACTGATGTTAACAATAAATCAAGTTCCTTTCATAGCTCAGGTGTCAGTTATACCATACAGTATGAGCTATGAAAGTGCCAAGTGTTATACAACATAAATCAAGATTAGTCATTTAACAAGCAAAGTATTAAAGAGTGAACAAGATAACAAATACAAAACATATTAGTATTAAACATTAAAGTCCATATTAAGTTTATATCATACTTATTCTTACACCATTAGTGTAACCTTTTCACCTTGACATAATTAACTTAGCTAGACATAATGGAAGAAAGAAAAATCGATAAACAAAATAAGAACATCAATAAGATAAGAGTTAACTAAGGAAAGGAAAGGAAATGAAAGGCATAAACTTGATATTAATGAAAACAAAGCATAAAGAAAACAAAGAGAGAAAACAAGAGCATGATCTTGACCTGAACACCAAGATGCCTAAATGCATGACAAGTGCCTCCTTTTATAGGCCAAAATTGGGAACTATTGATTTAATGACTAATTGATGTGTAGGTAGTCAACCCTTGACTTGGTGACAATCTTTATCTTCTCTTGTCTGCACAAAACGTCATTGATGATGCCAAAATTAGAGCCACTTGAACATGAAAGTTCTAGAAAATTATCTCAGCTTTCTTGTGTAAAACATTCAACTCATTTCGACTTCTAGAACTCCAGATATGGTCAAAATACTGAACAGTGCCCGGGCTGGAGAACAGATTAGGGCTTCTTTGTTTTTGCAACAATTTGGACTTGATAATGACCTTTTTAGATCTTAGGCTCTATATGAAAGTTGTAGGCCTATGTCTTACCTTTCCATCCATATAAAGTAGACCTAAATCTGAGATCTATAGTTCCTGATATGACCCAATTACTAAATAGTGTTTCAGTTTGGATTGCACCGACATCTCTTTTCTAAGTTTGATCATCTTTTTGCCTTTGCAATTGAAGTTCTTAAAGTCATGAATCAATCCTTTCATTTATATGATAGGCCTACATTTAAAATTGATATTTACCACAAATTAAAGGTATCTTATATTATTAGATAGATTATTGTAACATACTTTAGTTAAGGAGTTATTGATACTTCAAGTGCAAAATGATGATATAAAACCATGATAAAAATGCACTTTTGAGTACTAATCATCGAACCATAGGGAGGTAAATTGTATTAATTATAAAGAATAACAACAACAACTACACAACAACAACAAAAACAACAACAACAATAGTAGTAGTAGTATTAGTAATAGAAGTAGTAGTAGTAGTAGTAATAGAAAAAAAGAAGAAGTTGATGAGGAATTTGAGATGGAAAATCAATGTAAGGATTAAACAATGATAACAACAAATGTCAAGATTAGATAATTCATTAATGGTATTTCAAATAAGTATAGTATAAACTCTTATTATTCAATTAGAAACTAACACGACTAAAACATTGATGTCTTCTCTCAAGTGCAGGAGTGTCGAAGTAATAAATAACTTAGTAAGACTGGGTCAAACCATAGAGAGGTTAATTGTATAAATTATAGATAACACTAATACAACAACAACAACAACAACAACAATAATAGTAATAGTAATAACAACAACAACAACAACAACAATAATAATAATACTAGTAGTAGTAGTACTAATAATAATAATAATAATAACAATAATAATAATAAAGAGGTTAATGAGAATTTTGAGATAGAAGATTAACATAAGGATTAAACAATGATAACAACAAATATCAAGGTTAGAGGATCCACTAATGGTATGTCAAACAAGTATAGTATAAACTCTTATTATTCAATTGGAAACCACATATAAAGGGGGTTCCAATCAGATTATAAATTTTTAAAATGATTACATTGGTTATCTTACTCGATTAATGCTAATACTTGTAAATGTTGTCAAGCATTCATGATTATAAGGATTGTCACCAAGTCAAGAGTTGGTCACCTACTCATCAATTAGTCTTCAAATCAACAGTTCCCAATTTTAGCCTATAAAAGGAGGCATTTGCCATACATTCAGGCATCTTGGTGTCCAGATCAAGATCATGATCTTATCTTCTCTCTTTGTATTTTTTGTAATGTTTATGCTTTGCTTTCATTAATATCAAGTTTATGCCTTTCAATTCCTTTCCTTTGCTTTGTTAACTCTTATCTTATTTATATTCTTATTTTGTTTATCTATTTTTCTTTCTTTCATTATGTCTAGCTAAGTTAATTATATCAAGTTGAAAAGGTTACACTAATGGTGTAAGAATAAGTATGGTATAAACTTAATATGGACTTTAATGTTTGATACTAACATGTTTTATATTTGTTATCTTGTTCACTCTTTAATACCTTGCTAGTTAAATGACTAATCTTGATTTATGTTGTGTAACACTTAGTAGAACAAATGCTTGACACTTTCATAGCCTATACTGTATGTTATAACCGACACTTGAGCTATGAAAGGAACTTGATTTGTTGTTAACATAAGTTATAATCATGAATGCTTGACGAGATTTACAAGTCTTAGCATTAATTGAACAAGATAACCAATGTAATCAAGTTAACAATCTATACTCTGATTGGAATCTCCTTTGTGTGTGGTTTCCAATTGAATAATAAGACTTTATACTATACTTATTTGACCATTAGTGGATCCTCTAACCTTGATATTTGTTATTATCATTGTTTAATCGTTACATTAATATTCCATCTCAAAGTTCTCATCTTCTTCTCCTTCTTTTTCTTTATTGTTATTATTATTGTTGTTGTTCTTATTATTGTTGTTGAATTATTGTTATTTATAATTTGTACAATTAACCTCCCTGTGGTTCGACCCCGGTCTTGCTGGGTTATTTATTACTTCGACACTCCTGCACTTGGGAGAAGACATCAATCTTTTCGTTGTGTCAAGTTTTTAGCGCCCTTGCCGGGGAGGTAAGTTCTTGTATAAATTATAGTAGTTATTTTATTTTCTCTTTTCACTTTTCTTGTATATATCTCTTTTTCTTTTCTCTTGTTTCTTCTTTTTTTATTTTCTTCTTCCTTTTATTCTATTCCTACACGTGCATGAAAGTGTGATCATGTACATCAAGTGGTAGACTTTGTAGGGTATCCTCATCATTTATAAAAAATATGGCTGAAGAAGATAATCAATCACTTCATAATAAGAATAATGAGAATAATCGTGTGAGAACACTTAGAGACCACATGAATCCCACAAGAATAAGTGCACCATCATGCATAATTTTTCCTCCCGATGCATCTCATTTAATTTTAAGCCAGACATTATTCAACTTTTACCTTCTTTTCATGGCTTAGAATTTGAAAATCCATACTTGCATTTAAGAGAATTTAAGGAGATCTGTAACACATATAATAATTTAAATTGTAGCATGAACACCATCAAATTAAAGCTTTTTCCTTTTTCATTAAAAGATAAAGCTAAAACATGGCTATAAAATTTGAGACCAGGATCCATTCGTGCTTGGGATGAAATGCAACAACAATTTTTAAAGAAGTTTTTCCCATCTCATAGAACAAACTCTTTCAAAAGACAAATCACCATTTTCACTTAAAACCAGTAGTAACATTTTACCAATGTTGGGATAGGTATCGAGACTTGCTTAATACTTACCCTCGTCATGGTTTTGAAATATGGAGATTGGTTTCACATTTTTATGAAGGGTTAACACCTAAAGATAGGCAAATGGTTGAATTGATGTGCAATGAAACTTTTGAAGATAAAGACCTTGATGAAGCAATGAAGTACTTAGACTTGTTAGTTGAAAATGCTCAATATTGGGATACCGCGGGTACTTATGAGGCATCGAGTAAAACTCAACCTCATACATCTAGTGGAGGTATGTACAACCTTAGGGAAGATCATGACTTTCAAGCCAAGTTTGCATCTTTAACTAGAAAAGTCGAGGCACTAGAATTGAAAAAGAGTAGTCAATTAAAATTTGTTAAAAACATTGTATGTCACATATGTGAAACAAATGAACATTCAACCAATAACTGTCCAACCTTGCCTTCTTTTAAGGAATGTATCCATGAACAAACTCATGCTTTATACAGTTTCCAAAAGGCCAACCACAACCCATACTCACAAACATACAACCCTGGTTGGAGAAATCACCTAAATTTTAGTTGGAAGAGTGATAACAACAATGCACAAACTTCACAACCATCGCTTTAAACACACTACAATTTCTAAAATTCTCATGGATATGCACCTCCTTAGGCTCCACCTCCTAGAAGAAATCTTGAGGAAACATTGCATGCATTTATTGAAAAGCAAGAGACAATCAATACTCAACTTGCTCAAAACATGACAGATTTTAAAGATACTCTTGCAAAATTGACATCTGCTCTTAGTTTCCAAGAGAAAGGTAAGTTTCCATCTCAACCATAACAAAATCCCAAGGGGCAATACAATGCAAATGCAAGTAGTTCTGGAAGCCAACACATAGATCAAGTTAAATCAGTCACTAGTCTTCGTAGTGGTAAGGTTATTGAAAAACCCTCTCTTCAACCTTATGAGAAAAATGATGAGTCAATCTTTGAGGCTAAGGAAGGGGTTGAATCTGAAAATTGCAAAGAAAAGACTAATTCTCTGTCAGCACTTCCATTTCCTCAAGCCATGACCAAATAAAGAAAAGTCAATCACAACTCTAAAATTTCTGAAACTTTCAAACAGGTAAGAATCAATATATCTTTGCTGGATGCTATTAAACTGGTTCTTTCCTATGCTAAATTTTTGAAAGATCTATGCACTATGAAGAGGAAACTGAATGTGAAAAAGAAAGTCTTTTTAGCCGAACAAGTAAGTACTATTCTTCAGACCAATAATGCTTTGAAATATAAAGATCCTAGTTGTCCTATAATTTCTTGCTTTATTGGAGAACATAAAATTGAAAGAGCCTTACTTGATCTTGGTGCTAGTGTGAATTTACTTCCATATTCAGTTTTTTAGAGTCTCAATCTAGGTGAGTTAAAACCAACTTCTATAACTCTTTTACTTATCGATAGATCTATAAAAGTGCCTAAAGGAATAATTGATGTGTTAGTACAAGTCGATAAATTCATTTATCTTGTGGATTTTATTGTCTTGGACACACAACCTGTTGAAGTATGTAATTCATTTTCTGTTATTTTAGAACGTCCATTTCTTGCAACTTCTGACGCATTGATTAATTGTAGGAATGGGCTGATGAAGCTATCTTTTGGAAACATGACATTGAAAATGAATATTTTCAACATTTACAAGCAACCTAGAGATGATAATGATTTACAAGAAGTGGACTTTATTGAAACATTAATTCATGATCAATTTCCAACCACTTTCAGTGAAATTCAGATTGATGAGTTTGATGATTTGCAAATGATTTATTTTCAGGAAGAATCAAAGACAAGTAATTAGAGGCCATAAATTGTGGAATTACCACCACAATCAATTAAGTCCATACCTTCAAGAGTTCAACCACCAAAACCTTATTTGAAGTCGTTGCCATCCAATCTCAAATACTCATTTTTGGGAGAAAACAAAACTTTTTTGGTAATAATCTCTTCCAAACTTAATGCACATCAAGAAGGTAAGTTATTACAAACTCTGAAAATGCACAAAAATTGATTAGGATGGACCATAGCTGATATAAAAGGAATTAGTCCTTTGATTTGTACATACAAAATTTATTTGGAGGAAAATGCTAAACCCTCTAGAGAAATGCAACGAAGGCTAAATCCTAATATGAAAGAAGTAGTGAAAAATGAAGTCATTAAGCTTCTAGATAATGAAATCATTTATCCTATTTTTGACAGCAAATGGGTAAGTCTTACCCATGTTGTACCCAAGAAGCTTGGAGTCACTATGATAACAAATGAGAATAATGAGTTAATTCCCACTAGAACTGTTAGTGGTTGGCGCATGTACATTTACTATAGGAAACTTAATTCAATGACTAGAAAAGATCATTTTCCTTTACCTTTCATGGATCAAATCCTAGAGAATTCATAAAGCAAGAATCAAATAGTTTCATGACAAGAATATACTGAGAAAAACATTCAATGTTTGTCAAAAAATCTTGCTTTATAATTTTCGACTGCATTTATTTCCTGGAAAATTAAGATCAAGATGGAGCGGTCCTTTTATTGTGAAACATGTGTATCCATATGGGGCCTATGACATCGAGAATCCAAAGAATGACAATATTTTCAAGGTAAATGGACATCGTCTGAAAGTTTACTTTGACAATTTTTTAGTTGAACTTGACTTTATTGAATTGGGTGATCTTGTGTATAAAGATTGATTTTTTTTTTATGTTTCTTTTTGAGTGATTTTTGCTAGTTTCTCTTACCCCGATCAAATGGCGGATAACGGTACTCCATGACTTAAGTTAGTTCTTTCAGTTTCCCATAATAACTTATCTCTATGTATATATTTGTACAATTCTTTGAATCTCTCTTCCAATTCTCATTTGAAAATGGACACTAATCTTAAAAAATTGAAAAAGTATTTTCCTGCTCTGCCTCAAAATACGATTACAAAAATTTACTGTGCAAGATGGAGATTGTTAATAAATCATGGAATTCCTGAAGATATTCGTTGGTTGATTGAAGATAAGGTCCGATTATCAAGTGAGTCCTCTAACTCCTTCATTTTACACCTGCCTGGAACAGTTAAAAGCACTTTTGCAAAAAAACATTGTGCAAAACGATTGAAAGTCTGTCATCGATGTGCTAGATGGACTTATAATGCACAATGTCGTTCTTTATGAATGGTATCTATAAACTGTGAAGATAAAATACAATTCATTAAGGATGACCTGAGTAAGGAGTCTTTAGATAATCTTCTATTGACTCTTAAGACGCATCTTAGTGGAGATGTGCATCAAGCAATTCATGATTTATAGCCACTATTCCATAAGGAACATGATCGACTTAGTCTTAGGAATCTGACTAAAAAGGACCTTGTTTGCCAGTTTTTAAGAAAACTGGATAGAAAACCTATCCCCGACCCATAGAGGGCATGTAAGCCATTCTTGGACATAAAACCAAGGGAAGATGTGAGTCACAATCACAATTACCTGTACATACATACACATGCTTTTTTTTTAAAGTAAATAAATAAAAGGAGAGAGAGAAAGTTTGTGAGACTCTATCTGGCCTACATATAGGTGGTGTGATTGCCTTTCTAATTCTCATCTATAAAATCCTCTCTTCCTTCCTTTCATTTCTACTCAACCCATACATTTAACAAATATAGAAGTGTGTAGAAATGACAAGTTCCTCGAGTCATCATATAAGAAATATTTGTGTTTTCGGTGGATCTAGTCCTGGGAAAGAAAAGGAGTTTTTAGAATCTGCAAATCATCTTAGTCAAATGCTAGCTGAGAGAAGGTTTCATTTAGTGTATGGGGGAGGCAGTCTTGGGTTAATGAGAGGTGTGTCAATAACAACATTTTTAGGAGGTAATCAGGTTTTGGGGGTTGTCTTTGAAGCTTTAGCATAAGGGGACATTATTGGAAAAACAATTGGAGAGGAACTTCAAGTCTCTACAATGTTTGCTTGAATGAATGCAATGTTTAACCATGCTGATGCCTTCATAACTTTACGAGGTGGTATAGGCACATTGGAAGAGATCTTTCATATTTCCTCTTAGGCCAACTACACATTCACCATAAACCCATAGGTTTGTTAAATGCTAATGGTTATTATGATAAGTTGTTGTCTTTTCTTGATCATGCTGTGGAATAGGAATTTCTAACATCATGCACGACAAATCATAATCTCTGCTGCTACTGCTGAATAATTGATTGACCAATTACAATCTTTCATTCCTGTAATTGATCCTTCCATGAGTTGTATAAATTGGTCAATTAAGGAAAGCCGTAAAAAGCTTAGATTGGATTTGAGCCTCTATTTATGTCTTTTGGTTTTATTATTGTGTTTTGTTATTTCTTATATTTTTTTTCCATGTGTTTCAGGTTTGTCAGTGTTCATTATTTCAAGTGATATCTTCTATACTCTATCATTCTACCTTTAAACATTGAGGATAATGTCTCATTTTAGTTGGGGGGGAGAGGGTAGTAGCTAAAAAAAATTAATTAATGGAGTTTTCTATTTCATAAAACATGTGCAAAATTGTTGTTATTATGATGGAAAAGTAAATGAGATCTTTTTATGACTCTTGAGACGCATTTAGTAATCATTCGTAACAAAGTCTATCATAATACTTATTGAAATATTCAGATTTACAAACTCTCGCATTGTTATCACTTAATTATGCTCATATACTTATTTAACATGTATTCTTAAACCTTAATTTACACACACACACACTCTTAATTTACACACACGCACACTTTAACATATGATTATGGGTTGCATATTGGATTATTACATTATTTATGTTCTTTTGTTAAAGGTAACAACTAAGGAAAAGAGATAGTATATAATTAAAAATAAAAAGAAAAAGAAAAAGATGATAATAATAAAAATGTAGATAAGTTTGGTTTCGTAGCCTCCCTAACCTAAACAATTAAACTTGAAGGGGGTGTTTTAACACCTAATACCCTAAAGTCAACTGACTTGGGAGTTACTAGCCCAATGCTTGTTACATGGGTTGAGGAGAAAAGCTTAAGGGAATCAAACATTCTACTATCTATATATCAGTATCTGTGACCCGGGTTATTAAGTTCGTAAGGGTGTCTTAACACCAAATGCTCTAAGACCAACTGGTCTGGGAGTCATTAGCTGAAAGCTCATTACATGGGTTAAAGATGCATGGTGTTTTAAATTATATGTATATGTATTTAAAAAAAAGACAAAAATAATAATCCTAACCCAAGGAAGTTAACCTTAAACATTAGAACAAAAATTTTGTTTTCTTCCAAGAAAAGCTCCATAATTATGTGTTGATACATTGAGCACAAAAGAAAGGTTTATGAATATCTTGTTAAGAGGTATTGAGCAGATATATAAATTTAATGAGTGTTTGTTTATCTGCATAGATTAATGGAAGTTAAATGATGAATACCTTGTTTTGTGGAATTTGCAAATTGTTTTTCTATTTTAATGCTTTGATTACTAGGGACTAGTAATAAGCTAGTTGGGGGGTGTGATTGATACTTAAAAGTGTATTTTTATCAAGGTTTTATATCATCATTTTGCACTTGAAATATCAATAATCCTTAACTAAAGCATGTTTTATAATAATATCTAATAATATAAAATACCTTTAATTTGTGGTAATGTTCATTTTAAATGTAGGACTATCACATAAATAAAAGGATTAATTGATGAATTTAAGAATCGAAATTGAAAGGATAAAGTGATTGCCAAAGTTAGAAAAGAGATGTCGGTGTATTCGAAACAAGAACATTGTTTAGTAATTGGGTCATATCTAGAGCTACAGATTTGAGATTTAGGTCTAATTTATATGGATGGAAAGGCCATTTTTAAGTCCAAATTGTTGCAATAACAAAGAAGCCCAAATCTGTCCTTCAGCCTGAGCATTGTTCAGTATTTTGGCCATATCTGGAGTTTTAGAAGTTGAAATAAGCTGAATGTTTTACATAAGAATGATGAGACCATTTCCTATAACTTTTATGTTTTCAAATGGCTCTAATTTTGATATTATCAATGATGTTTTGGGCAGACAAGAGAAGATAAGGATTGTCACCAAGTCAAGAGTTGGTCACCTACTCATCAATTAGTCATCAAATCAATAGTTTCCAATTTTGGCCTATAAAAGGAGGCATTTGCCATACATTTAGGCATCTTGGTGTCCAGATCAAGATCATGCTCTTATCTCCTCTCTTTGTATTTTTTGTAATGTTTATGCTTTGCTTTCATTAATATCAAGTTTATGCCTTTCAATTCCTTTCCTTTGCTTTGTTAACTCTTATCTTATTTATGTTCTTATTTTGTTTATCTATTTTTCTTTATGTTTTTATATCTAGCTCAGTTAATTATGTCAAGGTGAAAAGGTTACACTAATGGTGTAAAAATAAGCATGGTATAAACTTAATATGGACTTTAATGTTTGATACTAACATGTTTTATATTTGTTATCTTGTTTACTCTTTAGTACCTTGCTAGTTAAATGAGTAATCTTGATTTATGTTGTATAACACTTGGTACAACAAATACTTGACACTTTCATAGCCTATACAGTATGGTATAACCGACACCTGAGTTATAAAAGGAACTTGATTTGTTGTTAACATAAGTTATAATCATAAATGTTTGATGAGACTTACAAGTATTAACATTAATTGAATAAGATGACTAATGTAATTATGTTAACAATCTATAATCTAATTGAAACCTCCTTTACGTGTGGTTTCCATTCGAATAATAAGAGTTTATGCTATACTTGTTTGACATACCATTAGTGGATCCTCTAACCTTGACATTTGTTATTATCATTGTTTAATTGTTACATTAATATTCCATCTCAAAGTTCTGATCTTCTTCTACTTCTTTTTCTTTATTATTATTATTATTATTGTTGTTGTTGTTGTTATTGTTATTATTATTATTATTATTATTGTTGTTGTTGTTGTTGTTATTGTTATTGTTATTGTTATTGTTATTACTATTATTATTATTGTTGTTGTTGTTGTTGTTATTGTTGTTGTTGAATTATTATTATTTGTAATTTGTACAATTAACCTCCTAGTGATTCAACCTTGGTCTTGCCAAGTTATTTATTACTTTGACACTCCTGCACTTGGGAGAAGATATCAATCTTTTCGTTGTGTCACTTTTCTCCCCAACCCATGTAACAAGCGTTGGGCCAATAGCTTCCAAGTTAGTTGACTTTAGGATATTAGGTGTTAAAACACCTTTTTTTTTATGTGATAGGTCTGCATTTAAAATGAACATTTACCTTAAGTTAAAGGTATCTTATATTATTATAAAACATTTAGTTAAGGAGTTATTGATACTTCAAGTGCAAAATGATGACATAAAACCTTGATAAAAATGCACTTTTAAGTACTAATCATGAATCATGGAATTTATGAAACTATTCGCTGGCTGATTGAAGCAATGGTTCAATTATCTAGTGAGTCCTCTAATTCCTTCATTTTACACATGCTTAGAATAGGTAAAAGCACTTTTGCAAATAAATGTTGCGTAAAACAACTGAAAGTCTAATATAGATGTGCCAGATGGACTTCTAATGCAACATGTCATTCTTTAGGAATGATATCTTTAAACCGTAAAGATAAAATACAATTCATTAAAGATGACTTGAGTAAGGGGTTTTTAGATAATCTTCTATTGACTCTTGAGAAGCATTGTAGTGAAGATATATATTGTGCAATTCATGATTTATGGCAACATTTTCATAAAGAACATAATCGACTTAGTCTTGGGAATCTGACTAAAAAGACTATGTTTGCTAATTTTTTTAAAAATTAAATGAGAAGCCCATCAACCCATAGAGGGAGTTTAAGCCATTTTTGAACATAAAACCAAGAGAAGGTGTGAGCCATAATCACAACTACCTATACATACACATACTTTTTCAAAAATAAATAAATAAATAAAGAGTGTGTGTGAGACTCTAGTTGGCCTAGATATAGGTGGTATGATTGCCTTTTTAATTTATCATCTATAAAATTTTCTCTGCCTTCCTTTCATTTCTACTTAACCCATATATTCAACAAATATAGAAGTGTGTAGAAATGACAAGTTCCTTAAGTTATCATATTAGAAACATTTGTGTTTTCGGTAGATCCAGTCTTGGAGTTTTTAGAATTAGTCAATCTTCTTAGTCAGGTACTAGCTGATAGAAAGATTCATTTAGTGTATAAAGGAGGTAACCTTGGGTTAATAGGCGTTGAAACCATTTTTGGAAGTAAAACCAAAGGAAGATGTAAGCCACAATCACAACTACTTGTACATACACATGTTTTTTTAAAATAAATAAATAAAGATAGAGAGTGTGTGTGAGATTCTAGTTGGCTTAAATTTTCAAGTTTTCATCTATAAAATGTTCTCTTCCTTCTCTTCATTTCTACTCAACCCATACATTCAACAAATATATAAGTATGTAGAAATGGCAGGTTCCTTAAGTCATCACATAAAAAACTTTTGTGTTTTTGATGGATTCAATCTTGGAGTTTTTAGAATTAGCTAACATGACGAAAAGATTGATGTCTTCTCTCAACTGCAGGAGTGTTGAAGTAATAAATAACCCGGCAAGGCCGGGGTCGAACCATAGGGAGGTTATTGTACAAATTATAAATAACAATAAAACAACAACAACAACAACAACAACAACAACAACAACAATAACAACAACAACAACAATAATAATAATAATAATAGTGGTAGTAATAAAGAAAGAGAAGAAGAAGATGATGGTGATGATGATGAGAACTTGGAGATGGAATATTAATGTAACGATTAAACAGTGATAATATCAAATGTCAATGTTAGAGGTTTTACTAATGGTATGTCAAACAAGTATAGTATAAACTCTTATTGTTCAATTGGAAACCACACGTAGAGGTTCCAATCAAATTATCGATTGTTAACATGATTACATTAGTTATCTTATTCAATTAATGCTAATACTTGTAAATTTCATCAAGCATTCATGATTATAACTTATAATAACAACAAATTAAGTTCCTTTCATAACTCAGGTGTCGGTTATACCATACAGTATGGGCTATGAAAGTGCCAAGCATTTGTTGTACCAAGTGTTATACAACATAAATGAAGATTAGTCATTTAACAAGCAAAGTATTAAAAAGTGAACAAGATAACAAATATAAAACATGTTAGTATCAAACATTAAAGTCCATATTAAGTTTACATTATACTTATTCCTGCACCATTAGTGTAATGATTAGTACTCAAAAGTGCATTTTTATCGTGGTTTTATATCATCATTTTGCACTTAAAGTATCAATAACTCCTTAACTAAAGTATGTTTTATAATAATTTATCTAATAATATAAGATACCTTTAATTTGTGGTAAATGTCCATTTTAAATGCAGGCCTATCACATAAATGAAAGGATTGATTGATGACTTTAAGAACTTCAATTGCAAAGGCAAAGAGATGATCAAACTTAGAAAAGAGATGTCGGTG
>SRLM01001191.1:63115-75301 GCA_015708895.1 Populus ilicifolia | reverse complement strand
ATCTTATATTATTAGATAGATTATTATAAAACGTACTTTAGTTAAGGAGTTATTGATACTTCAAGTGCAAAATGATGATATAAAACCATGATAAAAATGCACTTTTGAGTGCTAATCACACCCTCCAACTAGCTTATTACTAGTGCCCAGCAATCAAAGTGTTCAAATAGAAAAACAATTTGCAAATTCCACAAAGTAAGGTATTCATCATTTAACTTCCAGTACTCTATCCAGATAAACAAACTCTTGTTATATTTATATACCTGCTCAATACCTCTTAACAAGATATTCAAAAACCTTTCTTTTTCTTTCTTTTTTTTCTTTTTTTTTAATTATATATTATCCATTTCCTTAGTTGTTACCTTTAACAAAAGAACATAAATAATGTAATAATCCAATATGCAACCCACAATCATATATTGATGTGTGTGTGTGTAAATTAAGGTTTAAGAATACATGTTAAATAAGTATATGAGCAGACTTAAGTGATAACAATGCAAGAGTTTGTAAATCTGAATATTTCAAGAAGTACTATGATAGACCTTGTTACGAATGATTACTAAGATGCGTCTCAAGAGTCATAAAAGATTCTCCTTACTCTGCCATCATAGTAACAACCATTTTGCACATGCTTTATGAAATAGAAAATACAGTTTTTTGTTGTTTTTTTTTTAGCTACTACCCTCTCCCCCCAACTAAAACAAAACATTGTCATCAATGTTTAAAGGTAAAAAGATAGAGTATAGAAGATATCACTTGAAATAGCAAACACTGACAAACCTGAAACACACTGAAACAAATATAAGAAACAATAAAACATAATAATAAAACCAAAAGACACAAAGAGCATGTGTATGTATAGGTAGTTGTGATTGTGGCTCCCATCTTCCCTTGGTTTTACGTCCATAAACGGCTTAAACGCCCTCTATGGGTCGGGGATAGGCTTCCCATCCAATTTTTAAAAAAATTGGCAAACAGGGTCTTTTTTAGTCAGATTCCCAAGACTATACCAAGCATGTTCTTTATGAAAATGAGTTCATAAGTCATGAATTACACGATACTTATCTCGACTATGATGAGACTTAAGAGTCAATAGAAGATTATCTAAAGACTCTTTGTGTTTTGAAATAAATCCTAACTTTTGATAATTTTCACAGTTTTTATGGAATGTAGGTGACTCCTTGAATATGGTGGGCTAGTAAAATCTACTCTGTAAGATTTCTAGAATCCTCTTTTTTTTATGAGAACTGATCCTCACATGCCTTAGAGTAACAAAATTTAAAACATCACTTACCTCATTTTCGGGAATGCATATTTGAAATATTTGATCAGGACAATAATTGAATAAGTAAGGGTCATCCCAATAAAATTTTTGCACGTTACTCGAAAATTTTCTTTTGTCTTCAGTACTCTAGTGAGTTGGCAAAAATCCTGAAGTAAGAAAATTGAAATTTTTAGCAAACCAAGGCATTGAACTAAGAGAAAGTAGAGATTCATCAGGAAAGTAATCATCGATTAGTGTGATATCGGGTGTTGAATCTGGTGTTGCTTTTGATAAAAGATCTGCATCAATATTTTCGGTGCCTTTTTCATCCTTGATTTCTTCCTGATTGGTCATGGCATGAGGAAATGGAACTATTGGTAGGGAATAAGTCTTTTCCTTGTAATATTCAGATTTAACCCCTTCCTTACCCTTATAGATTCACTCATCATCTTTCTCACAAGGTTCAAGAGTGGGTTTTTTAATAACCTTACCACTACAAAGAGTGATGACTGATTTGACTTGATCTATGTGTTGTGACACGACGAAAAGATTGATGCCTTCTCCCAAGTGCAGGAGTGTTGAAGTAATAAATAACCCAGCAAGGCCGAGGTCGAACCACAAGGAGGTTATTGTACAAATTATAAATAACAATAATACAACAACAACAACAACAATAATAATAGTACTAATAATAGTAGTAGTAGTAGTAGTAATAATAATAATAATAATAATAAAGATGACAACTTTGAGATGAAATATTAAAGTAAGGATTAAACAATGATAATAACAAATGTCAAGGTTAGAGGTTCCACTAATGGTATGTCAAACAAGTATAGTATAAACTCTTATTGTTCAATTGGAAACCACACATAAAGGAGGTTCCAATCAGAATATAAATTGTTAACATGATTGCATTAGTCATCTTATTCAATTCATGCTAATACTTGTAAATTTCATCAAGCATTCATGATTATAACTTATGTTAACAACAAATCAAATTCCTTTCATAGCTCAGGTGTAGGTTATACCATACATTATGAGCTATGAAAGTGCCAAGCATTTGTTGTACCAATTGTTATACAACATAAATCAAGATTAATCATTTAACAAGCAAAGTATTAAAGAGTGAACAAGATAACAAATATAAAACATGTTAGTATTAAACATTAAAGTCCATATTAAGTTTATACCATACTTATTCTTACACCATTAGTGTAACCTTTTCACCTTGACATAATTAACTTAGCTAGACATAATGAAAGAAAGAAAAATAGATAAACAAAATAAGAACATAAAAGTTAACTAAAGAAAGGAAAGGAAATGAAAGGCATAAACTTGATATTAATGAAAACAAAGCATAAACACTACAAACAATACAAAGAGAGAAAACAAGAGCATGATCTTGATCTGGATAACAAGATGCCTAAATGCATGGCAAATGCCTCCTTTTATAGGCCAAAATTGGGAACTATTGATTTGATGACTAATTGATGAGTAGATGGCCAACCCTTGACTTGGTGACGATCCTTATCTTCTCTTGTCTACCCAAAACATCATTGATGATGTCAAAATTAGAGCCACTTGAAAACCTGAAAGTTCTAGAAAATTATCTCCGCTTTGTTGTGTAAGCAATTCAGCTCATTTCGACTTCTAGAACTCCAAATATGGCCAAAATACTGAACAGTGCTCAGGCTGGAGGACAGATTCGGGCTTCTTTGTTGTTACAACAATTTGGACTTGAAAATGGCCTTTTTAGATCTTGGGCTCTATATGAAAGTTGTAGTCCTATATCTTACCTTTCCATCCATATAAAGTAGACCTAAATCTGAGATCTATAGCTCCAGATATGACCCAATTACCAAATAGTGTTCTAGTTTGGATTGCACCGACATCTCTTTTCTAAGTTTGATCATCTCTTTGCCTTTGCAATTAAAGTTCTTAAAGTCATCAATCAATCCTTTCATTTATGTGATAGGCCTCGTTTAAAATGGATATTTACCACAAATTAAAGGTATCTTATATTATTAGATAGATTATTATAAAACATATTTTAGTTAAGGAGTTATTGATACTTCAAGTGCAAAATGATGATATAAAACCATGATAAAAATGCATTTTTGAGTACTAATCATGTTGACTTCTATAACTACTTGCACTTGCATTGTATTGCTCCTTGGGATTTTGCTATAGTTGAGATGGAAACTTATCTTTCTCTTGAAAACTGAGAGCAAATGTGAATTTTGCGAGAGTATCTTTAAAATTTGTTATGCTTTGAGCAAGTTGAGTGTTGATTGTCTCTTGCTTTTTAATAAATGCATATAACATTTCCTCAAAATTTCTTGTAGAAGGTGAAGCATAAGGAGGTGCAGATCCATGAGAATTTTGAAAATTATGGTGTGCTTGAAACGGTGGTTGTGAAGTTTGTGCATTGTTGTTCTCACTCTTCCAACCAAAATTTGGATGATTTCTCCAACCAAGGTTGTATGTTTGTGAGTATGGGTTATGGTTGGCCCTTTAAAAACTGTTTAAAGCATGGACTTGTTCATGGAGACATTCCTTAAAAAAAGGCAAGGTTGGACAGTTATCAGTTGAGTGTTCATTTGTTTCACATATTTGATATGCAATGTTTTCAACAAATTTTAATTGACCACTCTTTTTCAATTCTAGTGCCTCGACTTTTCTAGCTAAAGATGCAAACTTGGCTTGAAGGTTATGATCTTCCTTAAGGTTGTACATACCTCCACTAGATGTATGAGGTTGAGTTTTACTCGGTGCTTTATAAGTACCCGCGGTGTCCTAATTTTAAGCATTTTCAGCTAACAAGTCTAAGTACTCCATTGCTTCATCAGGGTCTTTGTCTTCAAAAGTTCCATTGCACATCAATTCAACCATTTACCTATCTTTAAGTGTTAACCCTTCATAAAAATGTGAAACCAATCTCCATATTTCAAAACCATGATGAGGACAAGTACTACGTAAGTCTCGATACCTATCCCAACATTGGTAAAATGTTTCTCCTGGTTTTTGAGTGAAAGTGGTGATTTGTCTTTTGAAAGAGTTTGTTCTATGAGATGGAAAAAACTTCTTTAAAAACTGTTGTTGCATTTCATCCCAAGCACGAATGGATCCTGGTCTCAAATTTTATAGCCATGTTTTAGCTTTATCTTTTAATGAAAAAGGAAAAAGCTTTAATCTGATGGTGTTCATGCTATAATTTAAATTATTATATGTGTTGCAGACCTCCTCAAATTCTCTTAAATACAAGTATGGATTTTCCAATTCTAAACCATGAAAAGAAGCTAAAAGTTGAATAATGCCTGGCTTAAAATTAAAATGAGATGCATCGGGAGGAAAAACTATACATGATGGTGCACTTGTTCTTGTTGGATTCATGTGATCTCTAAGTGTTTTAGCACGATTATTCTCATTATGAAGTGATTGATTATCTTCTTCAGCCATATTTTCTGAAAATGATGAGGCTACCCTATAAAGTCTACCACTTGATGTACGTGACCACACTCTCATGCATATGTGGGAATAGAATCAAAGAAAAAGAAACAAAGAAGAAGAAGAAGAAACAAGAGAAAAGAAACAAAGTTATGTACAAGAAAAGTGAAAAGAGAAAATAAAATAAATATTACAATTTATACAAAACTTACCTCCTCGGCAACGGCGCCAAAAACTTGACACGACGAAAAGATTGATGTCTTCTCCTAAGTGCAGGAGTTTCGAAGTAATAAATAACCCGGCAAGGCCAGGGTCGAACCACAGGGATGTTATTGTACAAATTATAAATAACAACAACAACAACAACAACAACAACAACAACAATAATAATAATAATAGTTGTAGTAATAAAGAAAGAGAAGAAGAAGATGATGGTGATGGTGATGATGATGAGAACTTGGAGATGAAATATTAATGTAACGATTAAATAATGATAATATCAAATGTCAATGTTAGAGGTTTTACTAATGGTATGTCAAACAAGTATAGTATATACTCTTATTGTTCAATTGGAAACCACACGTAAAGGAGGTTCCAATCAGATTATCGATTGTTAACATGATTACATTAGCCATCTTATTCAATTAATGCTAATACTTGTAAATTTCATCAAGCATTCATGATTATAACTTATGTTAACAACAAATCAAGTTCCTTTCATAGCTCAAGTCTCGGTTATACCATACAGTACGGGCTATGAAAGTGCCAAGCATTTGTTGTACCAAGTGTTATACAACATAAATCAAGATTAGTCATTTAATAAGCAAAGTATTAAAAAGTGAACAAGATAACAAATATAAAACATGTTAGTATCAAACATTAAAGTCCATATTAAGTTTACATTATACTTATTCTTGCACCATTAGTGTAACCTTTCACCTTGACATAATTAACTTAGCTAGACATAATGAAAGAAAGAAAAATAGATAAACAAAATAAGAACATAAATAAGATAAGAGTTAATAAAGTAAAGGAAAGGAAATGAAAGGCATAAACTTGATATTAATGAAAACAAAGAATAAACACTACAAAGAATGCAAAGAGAGAAAATAAGAGCATGGTCTTAATCTGGACACCAAGATGCCTAAATGCATGGCAAATGCCTCTTTTTATAGGCCAAAATTGAGAACTATTGATTTGATGACTAATTGATGAGTAGATGGCCAACCCTTGACTTGGTGACCATCCTTATCTTCTCTTGTCTGCCCAAAACGTCATTGATGATGTCAAAATTAGAGCCACTTGAAAACATGAAAGTTCTCGGAAATTGTCTCAGACTTCTTATGTAAACAATTCAGCTCATTTTGACTTCTAGAACTCCATATATGGCCAAAATATTGAACAGTGCTCGGGCTGGAGGACAGATTCGGGCTTCTTTGTTGTTGCAACAATTTGGACTTGAAAATGGCCTTTTTGGATCTTCGGCTCCATATGAAAGTTGTAGACCTATGTCTTACCTTTTCATCCATATAAAGTAGACCTAAATCTGAGATCTATAGCTCTAGATATGACCCAACTACCAAACAGTGTTCCGGTTTGGATTGCACCGACATCTCTTTTCTAAGTTTGATCATCTCTTTGCCTTTGCATTTGAAGTTCTTAAAGTCATCAATCAATCCTTTCATTTATGTGATAGTCCTGCATTTAAAATGGACATTTACCATAAATTAAAGGTATCTTATATTATTAGATAGATTATTATAAAACGTACTTTAGTTAAGGAGTTATTAATACTTTAAGTTCAAAATGATGATATAAAACAATGATAAAAATGCACTTTTGAGTGCTAATCAACAGCAACGAAGAAGCTTAATTTGTGCTACAGGTGATTAGGACTTAAAAGTGTATTTTCATCAAGGTTTTATACCATCATTTTGCACTTGAAGTATCAATAACTCCTTAACTAAAACATGTTTTTATAATAACATATCAAATAATATAAGATACCTTTAATTTGTGGTAAATGTTCATTTTAAATGCAGGCCTATCACATAAATAAAAGGATTGATTAAAGAATTTGAGAACTGAAATTGGAAGGACAAAGAGATGGCAAAAGTTAGAAAAGAGATGGCGGTGCGGTCCAAATCAGAACGCTATTCTGTAATTCGGTCATATCTGGAGTTATAGATCTCATATTTAGGTCTACTTTATATGGATGGAAAGGTAAGACATATGCCTACAACTTTCATATAGAGTCCAAATGACCCCATTATTTTTATTTTTTTTGCAAAGCTGAGTCGATTTCCTACAACTTTCATGTTTTCAAGTGGTTCCAATTCTAACGTTATCAATGATGTTTGGGGTAGACAAGAGAAGATAAGGATTGTCACCAAGTCAAGAGTTAGCCACCCACTCATCAATTAGTCATGAAATCAATAGTTCCTAATTTTGGCCTATAAAAGGAGGCATTTGCCATGCATTTAGGCATCTTGGTCTTCAGATCAAGATCATGCTCTTACTTTCTCTCTTTGTATTTTTGTATTGTTTATGTTTTGCTTCCATTAATATCAAGTTTATGCCTTTTATTTCCTTTCCTTTACTTAATTAATTTTTATCTTATTTATATTCTTATTTTGTTTATTTATTTTTCCTTCTTTCATTATGTTTAGTTGAGTTCATTATGTCAAGGTGAAAAGGTTACTCTAATGGTGTAAGAATAAGTATAGTGTAAACTCAACATGGGCTTTAATGTTTGATATTAACATGCTTTGTATTTGTTATCCTGTTCACTTTTAATACTTTACTTATGAAATGGTTAATCTAGAGTAATGTTGTATAACACTTGGTATAACAAATACTTGGTTCTCTAATAACCCATACTATATGATATGACCAACACCTAAGCAATGAAAGGAACTTCATTTATTGTTAGCATAAGTTATAATCATGAATGCCTAATGCTTGACCGCTTTTTGTGATCGGCTTGTTTTAACTCGCAAGTGCACGAGTGTGCGATGTAGCAATTAAGTCGGTAAGATCGAGGTCATATCCACAGAGAGCTAGATCTGGAAATTAAGCTAGGTAACAAAAAAAACTCAAAAGAAATTAAATTAACAATAACTTGGTTGAAAATAATTGATGGATTTGTTTTCAAAGATGAAAAAGTGTAAATAGATTTTAAAAGACAAGAAAAAGTAAGTCTTGGTCCAAATCAATTTTAATGGTGATGTATTGGTGATTTTAAAATAATTGATGGTGATAACTCAACTAGCTTATTACTAGTCCCTAGTAATCAAAGCGTTAAAATAGGGCTTGTTATATTTATATACCTGCTCAATACCTCTTAACAAAATTATAGGGCTTTTTTTGGAAGAAAACAAAATTTGTGTTCTAATGTTTAACGTTAACTTTCTTGGGTTGAGATTATTATTTTTGTCTTTTTTTAATATATATACATATAATTTAAAACACCATGCATCTTTAACCCATGTAACGAGCTTTCAGCTAATGACTCCCAGACCAGTTGGTCTTAGGGCATTAGGTGTTAAGACACCCCTACGAGCTTAGTAACTCGGGTCACAGATAATGATATGTAGATAGTGCAATGTTTGATTCGCTTAAGCTTTTCTCCTTAACCCATGTAACAAGTGTTGGGCCAATAGCTCCCAAGTCAGTTGACTTTAGGATATTAGGTGTTAAAACACCCCTTCGGGTTTAATTACTTAGGTTAGGGAGGCTACGAAACGAAACTTATCTACATTTTTATTATCTTTTTTTTCTTTTTCTTTCTTTCTTTTTTTTCTTTTTTTTCTTTTTTTTTAATTATATATTATCCATTTCCTTAGTTGTTACCTTTAACAAAAGAACATAAATAATGTAATAATCCAATATGCAACCCACAATCATATATTGATGTGTGTGTGTGTAAATTAAGGTTTAAGAATATATGTTAAATAAGTATATGAGCAGACTTAAGTGATAACAATGCAAGAGTTTGTAAATCTGAATATTTCAAGAAGTATTATGATAGACCTTGTTACAAATGGTTACTAAGATGCGTCTCAAGAGTCATAAAAGATTTTCCTTACTCTGCCCTCATAGTAACAACCATTTTGCACATGCTTTATGAAATAGAAAACACAATTTTTTTTTTATCTACTACCCTCTCCTCCTAACTAAAACAAGACATTGTCCTCAATGTTTAAAGGTAGAAAGATAGAGTATAGAAGATATCACCTGAAATAATGAACACTAACAAACCTGAAAGACACTGAAACAAATATAAGTTACAACAAAACATAATAATAAAACCAAAAGACACAAAAAGCATGTGTATGTACAGGTAGTTGTGATTATGGCTCACATCTTCCCTTGGTTTTACGTCCAAGAACGGCTTAAACGCCCTCTATGGATCGAGGATAGGCTTCCCATCCAGTTTTCTTAAAAACTGGCAAACAGGGTCTTTTTTAGTCAGATTCCCAAGACTATGTCGATCATGTTCTTTATGAAATAGTGGCCATAAATCATGAATTACACGATGCACATCTCCACTAGGATGTGTCTCAAGAGTTAATAGAAGGTTATCTAAAGACTCCTTACTCAGGCCATCCTTAATGAATTGTATTTTATCTTCATGGTTTATAGATACCATTCCTAAAGAACGACATTGTGTATTACAAGTCCATCTAGCACATCAATGACAAACTTTCAGTCGTTTTGCACGACGTTTCTTTGCAAAAGTGCTTTTACCTGTTCCAGGCATGTGTGCAATGAAGGAGTTAGAGGACTCACCTGATAATCGTACTTTTGCTTCAATTAACCAGTGAATATCTTCAGGAATTCCATGATTCATTAACAATCTCAATCTTGCACATCTAGCATGGTAAATTTTTGTAATCGCATTCTGATGTAGAGCGGGAAAATACTTTTTCAATTTTGCAAGATTAGTGTCCATTTTCAAATGAGAATTGGAAGAGAGATTAAAAGAATTGTAGAAATGTATATACAAATATCAGTTATTGTGGGAAACTAAATGAACTGACTTAAGTCACGGAGTACCGTTATCCGCCATTTGACCGGGGTGGGAGAAACTAGCAAAAATCACCCAAAAAGAAACACAAAAACAATGTGAGAGAAATAAAATAATCAACCTTTATCTACTAGATCATTCAATCCAGTTGATTTATTTTCACTAGGAAAATTATCAAAGTAAGCTTTCGAACGATGTTCATTTTCCTTAAAATCATTGTCATTCATTGAATTCTCAATATCACAGGTCCTATAAGAACTTCTCCATCTTGGTCTTAGCTCTCTAGGGAATGCATAGAGTTGAGAATTATAAAAAAAAACTTTTTAACCAGTATCAACTTTTTAACATTTTTCACAAGTTTTGCAGAATGCATGCGTGTCTTTGAACATGGTGGGCCAATAAAATCCATTTTGAAAGATTTTTGCAGCAGTCTTATATGACGAGAAATCACTTCCACATGCTTCAGAATGACAATGTTTAATGACACTACTTACCTTATTATCAGGAATTAATCTTTGAAATATTTGATCAGGACAATATGTGAATAAGTTAGGGTCATCACCATAAAAGTTCTTCACTTTATTCAAAAACTTTTCTTTATCTTGGGTACTCCAATCAGCTGGCAAATCTCCTAAAGCAAGAAAATTAATATTTTTATCATACCAAGGCATTGGATTAAGAGAAAGTAAGGATTCGTTAGGAAAGTAATCATCGATTGGTGTGATGTCAGATGTCAAATCTGTTGTCACTGTTGACAAAAGATTCACATCAATATTTTTAGTGCTTTTTTCATCCGTGATTTCTTCCTCAGAATAAATCATTTGCAAATTTTCTGATTCATCAAACTCATTTTTACTTAAAGTATATTCAAGTTGATCATAAACTAATTCATCAATATGATCTACTTCTTGTAAATCATTATCATCTCCAGGTTGCTTGCAAATGTTGAAAATATTCATCTCCAATGTCATGTTTCCAAATGATAGCTTCATCAGTCCATTCCTACAATTAATCAATGCGTTAGAAGTTGCAAGAAACGGACGTCCTAAAATAACAGGAAATGAATTACATGCCTCAACAGGTTGTGTGTCCAAGACAACAAAATCCACAGGATAAATGAATTTATCGACTTGTACTAACACATCTTCAATTATTCCTCTAGGCACTTTTACAGATCTATCAGCAAGTAAAAGAGTTATAGAAGTTGGTTTTAACTCACCTAGATTGAGACTCTGAAAAACTGAATATGGAAGTAAATTCACACTAGCACCAAGATCAAGTAAGGCTCTTTCAATTTTATGCTCTCCAATAAAGCAAGAAATTGTAGGACAACCAGGGTCTTTATATTTCAAAGCATTATTGTTCTGAAGAATAGCACTTACTTGTTCGGCTAGAAAGGCTTTCTTTTTCACATTCAGTTTCCTCTTCACAGTGCATAGATCTTTCAAAAATTTAGCATAGGAAGGAATCTGTTTAATAGCATCCAACAAAGGTATATTGATTCTTACCTGTTTGAAAATTTTAAAGATTTTAGAGTTGTGATTGACTTTTCTTTGTTTGGTCATGACTTGAGGAAATGGAAGTGCTGGAGGAAAATCAGTCTTTTCTTTGCAATTTTCAGGTTCAACCTCTTCCTTACCCTCAAAGATTGACTCATCATCTTTCTCATAAGGTTCAAGAGAGGGTTTTTCAATAACCTTATCATTGCAAAGAGTAGTGACTAATTTGACTTGATCCATGTGTTGACTTTCGGAACTACTTTCATTTGCATTGTACTGCTCCTTAGCATTTTGCTGTGGTTGAGATGGAAACTTACCTTTCTCTTGGAAACTGAAAGCAGATGTTAATTTTGCAAGAGTATCTTTAAAATTTGTCATGTTTTGAGCAAGTTGAGTATTGATTGTCGCTTGCTTTTCAATGAATGCATGTAATGTTTCCTCAAGATTTCTTCTAGGAGATGAAGCATAAGGAGGTGGATATCCATGAGAATTTTGAAAATTATGGTGTCTTTGAAATGGTGGTTGTGAAGTTTGTGCATCACTCTTCCAGCTAAAATTTGGATGATTTCTCCAACCAGGGTTGTATGTTTGTGAGTATGGGTTATGGTTGGCCCTTTGGAAATTGTTTAAAGCATGAGCTTGTTCATGGAGACATCCCTTAAAAGAAGGCAAGGTTAGACAGTTATCGGTTGAGTGTTCATTTGTTTCACATATTTGACATGCAATGTTTTCAATAGATTTTAGTTGACCACTCTTTTTCAATTCTAGTGCTTTGACTTTTCTAGCTAAAGATGCAAACTTGGCTTGAAGGTCATGATCTTCCCTAAGGTTGTACATACCTCCACTATATGTATCAGGTTGAGTTTTACTCGGTGCCTCATAAGTACCCGCGGTGTCCCAATTTTGAGCATTTTCAGCTAACAAGTCTAAGTACTCCATTGCTTCAT
>SRLM01001191.1:0-49626 GCA_015708895.1 Populus ilicifolia | reverse complement strand
ATGGATACACATGTTTCACAATAAAAGGACCGCTCCATCTTGATCTTAATTTTCCAGGAAATAAATGCAGTTGAGAATTATAAAGCTAGACTTTTTGACCAACATTGAATGTTTTTCTCAGTATATTCTTGTCATGAAACTCTTTGATTCTTGCTTTATGAATTCTTGAATTTTCATATGCATCATTTCTTATTTCCTCAAGCTCATTTATTTGTAACTTTTATAGTTGACTAGCATCATCCAGATTTGAATTGAAAGCTTTAATAGCCCAATAAGCTTTATGTTCAAGTTCCACAGGCAAGTGACAAGGTTTTCCATAGACTAGTCTATAAGGTGACATACCTAATGATGTTTTATAAGCAGTTTGATAAGCCCAAAGTGCATCATTAAGTCTTAAAGACCAATCTTTCCTATTAGGGTTCACTGTTTTCTCTACTTGTCCACTTGTTTGAGGATGATAAGGGGTGGCAACTTTGTGTGTGATTCCATATTTCTTCATTAAAGACTCAAATGGCTTGTTGCAGAAATGTGTTCCACCATCACTTATTATGGCTCGAGGGACTCCAAATCGACTCAAAATATTTTCTTTCAAAAACTTTATCACTATTTTGTGATCATTGTTTCGACTTGGAATTGCCTCTATCCATTTTGAAGCATAATCTATTATGACTAATATGTACAAGAAACCAAATGATGGAGGAAATGGACCTATGAAATCTATACCCCAACAGTCAAAGATCTCAAAGACAAGAATAGGATTTAAAGGCATCATGTGACGTTTTGAAATTGATCCCAACTTTTGACAATTTTCACAAGACTTGCAGAATGCATGTGAGTCTTTGAACATGGTGGGCCAATAAAATCCACTTTGTAAGATTTTTGCAGTTGTCTTTCTTGATGAGAAATGGCCCCCACATGCCCTAGAATGACAAAATTTAATGACACTACTTACCTCATTGTCAGGAATGTATCTTCGAAATATTTGATCACGACAATATTTGAATAAATAAGGGTCATCCCAATAAAGTTCTTCACTTCATTCAAGAACTTTCTTTTATCTTGGGTGCTCCAATGAGCTGGCAATTGTCCTGAAACAAGAAAATTAACAATATTAGCAAACCAAGGCATTGTAGAGACAGAAAATAAAGATTCATCGGGAAAGTAGTCATCGATTGGTGTACTGTCAGTTTTCGAATCTGTTGTCAATCTTGACAAGTGATCTGCAACAACATTTTCGCTGCCTTTCTTATCTTTGATTGTGATATCAAATTCTTGAAGTAACAAAATCCACCACACCAATCTAGCCTTAGAATCTTTCTTAGAAAAAAGATATTTCAATGCTGCATGATCACTAAAAACAACAACAGGTGAGCCAACAAGATAAGACCTAAATTTTTCACATGCAAATACTACTACAAGTAATTCTTTTTCAGTGGTGGTATAATTCATTTGAGCATTATTTAAATTTTTACTTGCATAGTAAATTACATAAGGTTTCTTATATTTTCTTTGTCCCAAAACAGCACCTACGACATAATCACTAGCATCACACATTATTTCAAAAGGTGATGACCAATCATGAGGTTGAATGACAGGAGCACAAGTAAGCAAGTTTTTAAGTTTAACAAAGGCTTTTTCACAATGTTGAGTCTATTCAAAAATAGTATCCTTTGTTAGAAGGTTACCTAAAGGCTTAGAAATTACATGTCTCAACAGGTTGTGTGTCCAAGACAACAAAATTCACAGGATAAATGAATTTGTCGACCTGTACTAACCCATCTTCAATTATTCCTCTAGGCACTTTTACAGATCTATCGGCAAGTAAAAGAGTTATAGAAGTTGGTTTTAACTCACCTAGATTGAGACTTTGAAAAACTGAATATGGAAGTAAATTCACACTAGCACCAAGATCAAGTAGGGCTCTTTAAATTTTATGCTCTCCAATAAAGCAAGAAATTGTAGGACAACCAGGGTCTTTATATTTCAAAGCATTATTGTTCTGAAGAATAGCACTTACTTGTTCGGCTAGAAAGACTTTCTTTTTCACATTCAGTTTCCTGTTCACAGTGCATAGATCTTTCAAAAATTTAGCATAGGAAGGAACTGTTTAATAGCATCCAGCAAAGGTATATTGATTCTTACCTGTTTGAAAGTCTAAAAAATTTCAGAGTTGTGATTGACTTTCCTTTGTTTGGTCATGGCTTGAGGAAATGGAAGTGCTGGTGGAGAATCAGTATTTTCTTTGCAATTTTCAGGTTCAACCTCTTCCTTACCCTCAGAGATTGACTCATCATCCTTCTCATAAGGTTCAAGAGAGGGTTTTCCAATAACCTTACCACTGCGAAGAGTAGTGACTGATTTGACTTGATCCATGTGTTGGCTTCTGGAACTACTTGCATTTGCATTGTATTGCCCCTTGGGATTTTGTTGTGGTTGAGAAGGAAACTTACCTTTCTCTTAGAAACTGAGAGCAGATGTTAATTTTGCAAGAGTATCTTTAAAATCTGTCATGTTTTGAGCAAGTTGAGTATTGATTATCTCTTGCTTTTCAATGAATGCATGTAATGTTTCCTCAAGATTTCATCTAGAAGGTGAAGCATAAGGAGGTGCATATCCATGAGAATTTTGAAAATTATGGTGTGCTTGAAATGGTGGTTGTGAAGTTTGTGCATTGTTGTTCTCACTCTTCCAACTAAAATTTGGATGATTTCTCTAACCAGTGTTGTATGTTTGTGAGTATGGGTTGTGGTTGGCCCTTTGGAAACTGTTTAAAGCATGGGCTTGTTCATGGAAACATTCCTTAAAAGAAGGCAAGGTTGGACAGTTATTGGTTGAGTGTTTATTTGTTTCACATATTTGACATGCAATGTTTTCAGCAGATTTTAATTGACCACTCTTTTTCAATTCTAGTGCCTCGACTTTTCTAGCTAAAGATGCAAACTTGTCTTAAAGGTCATGATCTTCCCTAAGGTTGTACATACCTCCACTAGATGTATGAGGTTGAGTTTTATTCGGTGCCTCATAAGTACCCGCGGTATCCTAATTTTGAGCATTTTCAGCTAAAGTCTAAGTACTTCATTGCTTCATCAGGGTCTTTGTCTTCAAAAGTTCCATTGCACATCAATTCAACCATTTGCCTATCTTTAGGTGTTAACCCTTCATAAAAATGTGAAACCAATCTCCATGTTTCAAAACCATGATGAGGGAAAGTACTAAGTAAGTCTCGATACCTATCCTAACATTGGTAAAATGTTTCTCCTGGTTTTTGAGTGAAAGTGGTGATTTGTCTTTAAAAACTATTGTCGCATTTCATCCCAAGCATGAATGGATCCTAGTCTCAAATTTTGTAGCCATGTTTTAGCTTTATCTTTTAATGAAAAAGGAAAAAGCTTTAATCTGATGGTGTTCATGCTACAATTTAGATTATTATATGTGTTGCAGACCTCCTCAAATTCCCTTAAATGCAAGTATGGATTTTCCAATTCTAAACCATGAAAAGAAGGTAAAAGTTGAATAATGCCTGGCTTAAAATTAAAATGAGATGCATCAGGAGGAAAAACAATGCATGATGGTGCACTTGTTCTTGTTGGATTCATGTGGTCTCTAAGTGTTCGAGCACAGTTATTCTCATTATTCTCATCATAAAGTGATTGATTATCTTTTTCAGCCATATTTTCTGAAAATGATGAGGATACCCTACAAAGTCTACCACTTGATGTACGTGACCACACTCTCATGCACGTGTAGGAATAGAATAAAAGGAAAAGGAAAACAAAAGAAGAAGAAACAAGAGAAAAGATATAAAGTTATATACAAGTGAAAGAGAAAATAAACTAAAAATTATAATTTATACAAAACTTACCTCCCCGGCAACGGCGCCAAAAACTTGACACGACAAAAAGATTGATGTCTTCTCTCAAGTGCAGGAGTGTCGAAGTAATAAATAACCCGGCAAGACCGGGGTCGAACCATAGGGAGGATATTGTACAAATTATAAATAACAACAATACAACAACAACAATAATAATAACGATAATAGTAGTTGTAATAGTAGTAGTAGTAGTAGTAGTAAGAACAACAACAATAAAGAAGAAGAAGAAGATGAGAACTTTGATATGAAATATTAAAGTAAGGATTAACAATGATAATAACAAATGTCAAGGTTAGAGGTTCCACTAATAGTATATCAAACAAGTATAGTATAAACTCTTATTGTTCAATTGGAAACCACACATAAAGGAGGTTCCAATCAGATTATAGATTGTTAACATGATTACATTAGTCATCTTATTCAATTAATGCTAATACTTGTAAATTTCGTCAAGCATTCATGATTATAACTTATGTTAACAACAAATCAAGTTCCTTTCATAGCTCAGGTGTCGGTTATACCATACAGTATGGGCTATGAAAGTGCCAAGCATTTGTTGTACCAATTGTTATACAACATAAATCAAGATTAATCATTTAACAAGCAAAGTATTAAAGAGTGAACAAGATAACAAATATAAAACATGTTAGTATTAAACATTAAAGTCCATATTAAGTTTATACCATACTTATTCTTACACCATTAGTGTAACCTTTTCACCTTGACATAATTAACTTAGCTAGACATAATGAAAGAAAGAAAAATAGATAAACAAAATAAGAACATAAAAGTTAACTAAAGAAAGGAAAGGAAATGAAAGGCATAAACTTGATATTAATGAAAACAAAGCATAAAGAATACAAAGAGAGAAAACAAGAGCATGATCTTGATCTGGACACCAAGATGCCTAAATGCATGGCAAATGCCTCCTTTTATAGGCCAAAATTGGGAACTATTGATTTGATGACTAATTGATGAGTAGATGGCCAACCCTTGACTTGGTGACAATCCTTATCTTCTCTTGTCTGCCCAAAACGTCATTGATGACGTCAAAATTAGAGCCACTTGAAAACATGAAAGTTCTAGGCAATTGTCTCAGCTTTCTTGTGTAAACAATTCAGCTCATTTTGACTTCTAGAACTCCAGATATGGCCAGAATACTGAACAGTGCTCGGGCTGGAGGACAGATTCGGGCTTCTTTGTTGTTGAAATAATTTGGACTTAAAAATGGCCTTTTTATATCTTGGGCTCCATAGGAAAGTTGTAGGCCTATGTCTTACCTTTCCATCCATATAAAGTAGACCTAAATCTGAGATCTATAGCTCCAGATATGACCCAATTACCGAATAATGTTCCGGTTTGGATTGCACTGACATTTCTTTTCTAAGTTTGATCATCTCTTTGCCTTTGCAATTGAAGTTCTTAAAGTCATGAATCAATCCTTTCATTTACGTGATAGGCCTCCATTTAAAATGGACATTTACCACAAATTGAAGGTATCTTATATTATTAGATATATTATTATAAAACATACTTATTACTAGTCCCTAGTAATCAAAGCGTTAAAATGAATTACCCAAAATAAATCAATGTTGTTGTGTGGACAAGTAAGATCATGGATTGTTTTTGGGTTGATTTAGGGCTGATTTGGGGTTGAATTTAAGCATCAAATAAGTATACAAATATACCTATTATTTGGGCTTAGATTGACATTGAAACCTTGAGTGTTTAATGGTTGAAGTTTGCACATAACATAAGGCAAGTTTGGGCTTGAAATAGATCATATGATATTCTTTTCTAGAATTGGAATAGAATTGATTTTTGGGACAAATTTGGAGAACTTATTTGAACCAAGATTTGCTTCAATCTTCAACTAAATGTCTCTTCAATTCTTTGTTCTGAATTTCGATGTTGAATTTCCTAAATTAATTCATTTAAGCTCCAAAAACCTATCGAAACATTAAAACAAACTTCATTACTAAAAAGCACATCAATTATTATAAAAAAAACTAGATAAAAACAATAAATACATATGTAAAATAAGAGACTTAATGATACTTTTGATGCACAATCAGCATGGCAAATGTCTCCTTTTATAGGCCAAAATTGAAAACTATTGATTTGATGACTAATTGATGAGTAGGTGGCCAACTCTTGACTTGGTGACAATCCTTATCTTCTCTTTTCTACCCAAAACATCATTGCTAAAGTCAAAAGTGGAACACTTAAAAGCATGAAAATTGTAGGCAATTGTCTTAGCTTTCTTGTGTAAAAAATTCAGATCATTTCAACTTCTACAACTTTAGATATGGGTCAAATACTGAATAGTGCTCGCGTTGGAAGACAGATTCTGACTTCTTTATTATTACTAAAATTTGGACTTGAAAATGGCCTCTTTAGATCTTAGGCTTTATATAAAAGTTGTAGGCCTATGACTTACCTTTCCGTCCATATAAAGTATACCTAAATCTGGGATCTACATCTCTAGATATGATCCAATTACTGAATAGTGTTCCGGTTTGGACTGCACGGACATCTCTTTTCTAAGTTTGGCCATCTCTTTGTCCTTTGAATTTCAATTCTTAAATTCATCAATCAATCCTTCCATTTATGTGATAGGCTTGCATTTAAAATGAACATTTATCATAAATTAAAGGTATCTTATATTATTAGATATATTATTATAAAACATGTTTTAGTTAAGGAGTTATTGATACTTTAAGTGCAAAATGATGATATAAAACCTTGATAAAAATACACTTTTAAGTATCAATTACATTCCCCAACTAGCTTATTACTAGTCCCTAATAATCAAAGCATTAAAATAGAAAAATACTTTCAAATTCCACAAAGTAAGGTAGTCATCATTTAACTTCCATTAATTTATCCAGATAAACAAACTCATTCAATTTATATACCTGCTCAATACCTTTTAACAAGATATTCATGAACCTTTTTTTTATGCTCAATGTATCAACACATAATTATAGGGCTTTTCTTGAAAGAAAACAAAAGTTTTGTTCTAATGTTTAAGGTTAACTTTCTTGGGTTGGGATTATTATTTTTGTTTTCTTATATATATATAATTTAAAACACCATGCATCTTTAACCCATGTAACGAGCTTTCAGCTAATGACCTCTAGACCAGTTGGTCTTAGGGCATTAGGTGTTAAAACACCCCTACGAGCTTAGTAACTCGAGTCGCAGATACTAATATGTAGATAGTGTAATGTTTGATTCCCTTAAGCTTTTCTCCTCAACCCATGTAACAAGCGTTGGGCCAATAGCTCCCAAGTCAGTTAACTTTAGGGTATTAGGTGTTAAAACACCTCTCCGGGCTTAATTGCTTAGGTTAGGGAGGCTACGAAACCAAACTTATCTACATTTTTATTATTATCATTTTTTTTCTTTTTTTTATCTTTTTTTTTAATTATATACTATCCATTTCCCTTAGTTGTTACCTTTAACAAAAGAACATAAATAATGTAATAATCCAATATGCAACCCACAATCATATGTTAAAGTGTGCGTGTGTGTAAATTAAGGTTTAAGAATACATGTTAAACAAGTATATGAGCAGACTTAAGTGATAACAATGCAAGAGTTTGTAAATCTGAATATTTCAAGAAGTATTATGATAGACCTTGTTATGAATGGTTACTAAGATGCGTCTCAAGAGTCATAAAAAGTTCTTCTTACTCTGCCATCATAGTAACAACAATTTTTCATATGCTTTATAAAATAAAAAATATAGTTTTTTTTTAGCTACTACCTTTTCCCCCAACTAAAACGAGACATTGTCCTCAATGTTTAAAGGTAGAAAGATAGAGAATAGAAGATATCACCTAAAAGAACAAACACTAACAAACCTGAAACAAATATAAGAAACAACAAAACATAATAATAAAACCAAAAGATACAAAGATTCACAATTGAAGACTCAAATCCAATCTAAGCTTTTTACGACTTTTCTTAGTTAACCAATTTATGCGACTTATGGAAGGATCAATTACAGGAATGAAATATTGTAGTTGGTCAATCAATTGTTTAGTAGTAGCAGCAGCAAAGATTATGATTTATGGTGTAGAAGATGTTAAAAATATCTAGTTCTATAGCATTATCAAGAAAAAACAACAACTTATCATAATAAACATTAACATTTAACAAATCTATGGGTTTATAGTGATTGTGCAGATGGGCCTAAGAGGAAATATGAAAGATCTCTTTTAATGTGCCTAGACTACCTGGTAAAGGAATGAAGGCATCAGCATGGTTAAACATTGCATTCATTCTAGCTAACATTGTGGAGACTTGAAGTTCCTCTCCAATTGTTTTTCTAATGATGTCCCCCTATGCTAAAGGTTTAGGGACGACCCCTAAAACTTGACTACCTCCTAAAAATGAAGCTATTGACACATTTCTCATTAACCTAAGACTGTCTCCCCCATACACTAATTGAATCTTTCTTTCAGCTAGCACTTGACGAAGATGATTTGCTGATTCTAAAAACTCCTTTTCTTTCCCAAGACTAGATCCACTGAAAACACAAATATTTCTTATATGATGACTTGAGGAACTTGCCATTTATAGACATTTCTGTATTTGTTGAATGTATGGGTTGAGTGGAAATGAAAGGAAGGAAAAGAGGATTTTATAGATGAAAAATTAGAAAGGCAATCATAACTCCTATATGTAGGCCAGCTAGAGTCTCACACACACACACACACACACTCTCTCTCTCTATTTATTTATTTATTTACTTTTGAAAAAGCATGTGTATGTACAGGTAGTTGTGATTGAGGCTCACATCTTCCCTTTGGTTTTACATCCAAGAACAGCTTGAATGCCCTCTATGGGTCGGGGGTAGGCTTCCCATCTAGTTTTCTTAAAAACTGGCAAACAGGGTCATTTTTGTCAGATTCCTAAAACTAAGTCGATCATGTTCTTTATGAAATAATGTCCATAAATCATGAATTGCATGATGCACATCACCACTAGGATGTGTCTCAAGAGTCTCTATAGAAGATTATCTAAAGACTCCTTACTCAGGCCATCCTTAACGAATTGTATTTTATCTTCATGGTTTATAGATACCATTCCTAAAGAATGACATTGTGCATTACAAGTCTATCTAGCACATTGATGATAGACTTTCATTCGTTTTTCATGACGTTTCTTTGCAAAAGTGCTTTTACCTGTTCTAGGCATGTGTGAAATGGAGTTAGAGGACTCACCTGATAATGGGACCTTTGCTTCAATCAACCAGTGAATATCTTCAGGAATTCCATGATTCATTAACAATCTCAATCTTACACATCTAGCATGGTAAATTTTTGTAATGGCATTTTTTAATTTTTCAAGATTAGTGTCCATTTTCAAATGAGAATTGGAAGAGAGATTCAAAGAATTGCACAAATATATAGATATCAGTTATTATGAGAAACTAAAAGAACCAACTTAAATGACGGAGTACCGTTATCTGCCATTTGACCAAGGTGAGAGAAACTAGCAAAAATCACTCAAAAAGAAACATAAAAACAATGTGAGAAAAACAAAATAATCAACTTTTATCTACAAGATCAATCAAACCAGTTGATTTATTTTCACTAGAAAAATTATCAAAGTAAGCTTTTAAACGATGTCTATTTTCCTTAAAAACATTGTCATTCATTGAATTCTCAATATTACAGGCCCTATAAAAATTGCTCCATCTTGATCTTAGCTCTTTAGGGAATGAATAGACTTGAGAATTATAAAACAAAATTTTTTGACTACTATCAACTTTTTGACAATTTTCACAAGTTTTGTAGGATGCATGCGTGTCCTTAAGCATAGTGGGCCAATAAAATCCATTTTAAAAGATTTTTGTAACTGTCTTTTTTTACGAGAAACAACTTCCACATGCTTTAGAATGACAAAGTTTAATGACACTACTTACCTCATTGTCGAGAATGAATCTTTGAAATATTTGATCAGGACAATATTTGAATAAGTTAGGGTCATCACAATAAAAATTCTTCACTTCGTTCAAAAAATTTTCTTTGTCTTGGCTACTCCAATCAGCTGGCAAATCTCCTAAAGCAAGAAAATTGATATTTTTATCATACCAAGGCATTGGATTAAGAGAAAGTAAGGATTCTTTAGGAAAGTAATCATCGATTGATGTGATGTTAGATGTTGAATTTGTTGTCACTTTTGACAAAAGATCCACATCAACATTTTCGGTGCTTTTTTCATCCATGATTTCTTCCTTATAATAAATCATTTGCAAATCTTTAGATTCATCCAACTCATTTTTACTTAAAGTAGATTCAAGTTGATCATAAACTAATTCGTCAATATGATATACTTCTTGTAAATCATTATCATCTTTAGGTTGCTTGCAAATGTTGAAAATATTCATCTCCAATGTCATGTTTCTAAATGATAGCTTCATCAATCCATTCCTACAATTAATCAATGCATTAGAAGTTGCAAAAAACAGACGTCCTAAAATAACAGGAAATAAATTACATGTTTCAACAGGTTCTGTGTCTAAAATAACAAAATCCACAGGATAAATAAATTTATTGACTTGTACTAACACAACTTTCACTATTCCTCTAGGCACTTTTATAGATCTATCGGCTAATAAGTCTAAGTGTTCCATTGCTTCATTAGGATCTTTATCTTCAAAAGTTCCATTGCACATCAATTCAACCATTTGCCTATCTCTAGGTGTTAACCCTTAATAGAAATGTGAAACCAATCTTCATGTTTCAAAACCATGATGAGGGCATGTACTAAGTAACTCTCGATACCTATCCCAACATTGATAAAATGTTTTTTCCTGGTTTTTGAGTGAAAGTGGTGATTTGTCTTTTGAAAGAGTTTGTTCTCTGAGATGGGAAAAACTTCTTTAAAAACTGTTATTGCATTTCATCCCAAGCACGAATGGATCCTAGTCTCAAATTTTATAGCCATGTTTTAGCTTTATCTTTTAATAAAAAAAAAGCTTTAATCTGATGGTGTTCATGCTACAATTTAAATTATTATATATGTTGCAGACCTCCTCAAATTTCTTTAAATAATAATAGTAATAATAATAATAATAATAATAATAATAGTATTACTACTAATAATTAAAAAAAAAGAGAAGAAAAAGAAGATGAGAACTTTGAGATGAAATATTAATGTGTCAATTAAACGATGATAATAACAAATGTGAAGGTTAGAAGATCCACTAATGGTATCTCAAACAAGTATAGTATAAACTTTTATTATTCAATTGAAAACCACACACAAAGGAGGTTTCAATCAGATTATACATTGTTAACATAATTATATTAGTTATCTTATTCGATTAATGCTAATACTTGTAAATTTCCTCAAGCATTCATGATTATAACTTATATTAACAACAAATCAAGTTCCTTTCATAGCTCAGGTGTCGGTTATACCATACAGTATGGGCTATGAAAGTGCCAAGCATTTATTGTACCAAGTGTTATACAACATAAATCATGAATAATCATTTAACAAGCAAAGTATTAAAGAATGAACAAGATAACAAATACAAAACATGTTAGTATCAAACATTAAAGTCCATATTGAGTTTATACTATGCTTATTCTTATACCATTAGTGTAACCTTTTCACCTTGACATGATAAACTTAGCTAGACATAATGAAAGAAAGAAAAATAAATAAACAAATAAGAACATAAATAAGATACAAGTTAGCTAAGTAAATGAAAGGAAATGAAAGGCATAAACTTGATATTAATGAAAGCAAAGCATAAACATTACAAAAAATACAAAGAGAGAAAGCAAGAGCATGATCTTGATCTGAAAATCAAGATGCCTAAATGTATGGTAAATGCCTCCTTTTATAGGTCAAAATTGAAAACTATTGATTTGATGACTAATTGATGAGTGGGTGACCAACTCTTGACTTGGCGACAATCCTTATCTTCTCTTGTCTACCCAAAACGTCATTGATAACGTCACAATTGGAGCAACTTACATGAAAGTTGTAGGAAATTGTCTTAAGTTTCTTGTGTAAAACATTCAGGTCATTTGGACTTCTAGAACTCTAGATATGAGCAAAATACTGAATAATGCTCGGGCTATAGCTATAGATATGACCCAATTACCGAACAATGTTCTAGTTTGGATTGCACCAACATCTCTTTTATAAGTTTGGTCATCTCTTTGCCCTTGCAATTTAAGTTCTTAAAGTCATCAATCAATCCTTTTATTTATGTGATAGGCCTGCATTTAAAATGGACATTGACCACAAATTAAAGGTATCTTATATTATTAGATATATTATTATAAAGCATACTTTAGTTAAGGAGTTATTGATACTTCAAGTGAAAAATTATGATATAAAACCATGATAAAAATGCACTTTTAAGTATTAATCATTTATCTTTAATACTATTAGTGGATTCTCTAACCTTGACATTTGTTTTTATTGTTGTTTAATCTTCACATCAATCTTACATCTCAAAGTCCTCTTTAACTCATCAACACCTCTACCATCATCATCGTTGTTGTTATTGTTGTTGTTGTTATTTATATAGTTCACCTCCATGTGGTTGACACAACCAAAAGATTGATATCTTTTTTCAAGTGTAGAAGTGTCGAAGTAATAAATAAACTAGCAAGACTAGGGTCAAAACACAGGGAGGTTAATTGTATAAATTATAAACAATAATAATACAACAACAACAACAACAACAACAATAGTAGTAGTAGTAGTAATAGTAGTAGTAGTAATAATAATAATAATAAAGAAGTTGATGAGAACTTTGAGATGGAAGATTAATGTAATAATTAAACAATGATAACAATAAATATCAAGGTTAAAGGATTAACTAATGATATTTTAAATAGGTATAGTATAAACTCTTATTACTCACTTGAAAACCATATACAAAGAAGGTTCCAATCAGATTACAAATTGTTAGTATGATTACATTACTTATTTTATTCAATTAATGCTAATACTTGTAAATATTGTCAGGCTTTCATGATTATAACTTATATTAACAACAAATCAAGTTCCTTGTATAGCAGATTAGTGTAACCTTTTCACCTTAAAATAATAAACTTAGCTGAACATAATGAAAGAAAGAAACATAAAAAAAAACAAAATAAGAACATAAATAAGATAAAAGTTAACCAAGTAAAGATAAGGAAATGAAAGGCTTAAACTTGATGTTACTAAAAACAAAACATAAGCAATACAAAGATAGAAGATAAGAGCATGATCTTGATCTGGAAACCTAGATACCTAAATACATGGCAGATGCCTCCTTTTATAGGCCAAAATTAAAAACTATTGATTTGATGACTAATTAATAAGTGGGTGGCTAATTCTTGACTTAGTATCAATCCTTATCTTCTTCTAAGTGTAGGAGTGTCAAAGTAATAAATAACCCGGCAAGACCGGGGTCAAACCACAAGGAGGTTAATTATATAAATTATAGATAACAATAATATAACAATAACAATAGCAACAACAATAGTAACAATAATAATGATAATGATAATAAAATAATGACAGTAGTAGTAGTAGTAGTATAGAAGAATAATAATAAGAAGAAGTTTATGAGAACTTTGAGATAAAAGATTATCGTAAAGATTAAACAATAATAACAATAAATGTCAAGGTTAGAGGATCCACTAATGGTATGTCAAAAAAGTATCATATAAACTCTTACTATTCAATTGGAAACTACATGTAAAGGAGGTTCCAATTAGATTATAAATTGTTAACATGATTACATTAGTTATCTTATTTGATTAGTGCTAATACTTGTAAATCTTGTTAGATGATTGTGCATCAAAAGTATCATTAAGTCTCTTATTTTACATATGTATTTATTGTTTTTATCTAGTTTTTTTTTATAATAATTGATGTGTTTTTTAGTAATGAAGTTTGTTTTAATGTTTCGATAGGTTTTTGGAGCTTAAATGAATTAATTCAGGAAATTCAACATCGGAATTCAGAACAAAGAATTGAAGAGAAATTTAGTTTAAGATTGAAGCAAATCTTGGTTCAAATAAGTTCTCCAAATTTGTCTCAAAAATAAATTCTATTCCAATTCTAGGAAAGAATATCATATGATCTATTTCAAGCCCAAACTTGCCTTATGTTTTCTGCAAACTTCAACCATTAAACACTCAAGGTTTCAATGTCAATCTAAGCCCAGCTAATAGGTATATTTGTATACTTATTTGATGCTTAAATTCAGCCCCAAATCAGCCCTAAATCAACCTTCAAATCAGTCCAAAAACAATCCATGATCTTACATGTCCACACAACAACAATTGATTTATTTTGGGTAATTCATTGATCCAAGAAGGCAAGCACATGAATGGAAAGCTGGAGGGGATATTTGTACATTACTTTGGGTCAAAAAGAAGAAAGAGATAGCTCACAAATGAGGAAGAAAAATGTGCACCAAAGTGGTTGCAAAGCTGTCTTGATTTGATGTTTCAGAACACCTTTTGGTGTTTTGCCAATAACTTTTGACTCAGGTGTCCAAATGAGCTCTTCTTTAATGATTTGGAAAGGTGATAGAATTGCCTATAAATGTGTCTAATAAACATCTCGAGAGGAGGCTTTTAAAAGGGTCAAATGTCTGTCCAAAGTTAGAGTCAGATTTGTGTTTGAATTTTTTTCTGAAATTGTGTTGTGTTCTTCTTTGTAGATTTTGGTTCTTTAGTTTGTAAAACTTATTATTTTAGTTTGATTCAAGTTATTTCATGTTTATTGAAGTGTTCTTATATAAAATCATGGTTGGCTAATCTCTTTCTTAGATCCAAATCAAGGATGATGGTGATTGAGGTGAGTATTTTAGGATATTAATGAATCTTAATGTTTATCTTCTTATTTTCTTCATGAATGATTTATTATTGCAAAGAAATTTTAGAAATCATTTAGGTAATGTTATAATCTTGAATTTTTAAACACAAACTTTAGCTTTGGTATAGAGATTGCTTGATTCAATGTCTTACTTAATATGAAAGTACTTGCTCATTCTTAAGGAATAATCTATTTTCATCTTTCTAAACTTCATTGTAATATCTTCTGATCTAATATCACCATCGTTGATATTAGTTTGAGTTATCTTATATATGTTGAAGAAATCACCAATACATCACCATTAAAATTGATTTGGACCAAGACTTACTTTTTCTTGTCTTTTAAAATCTATTTACACTTTTTCATCTTTGAAAACAAACCCATCAATTATTTTCAACCAAGTTATTGTTAATTTAATTTCTCTTGAGTTTTTTTTTTGTTACCTAGCTTAATTTCCAGATCTAGCTCTCTGTGGATATGACCTCGATCTTACCGAGTTAATTGCTACATCGCACACTTGTGCACTTGTGAGTTAAAACAAGCCGATCATAAAAAGCGGTCAAGCAATTTTGGCATCGTTGTCGGGGAGCTAGCAAGCAAAGGTAACAAATTTAGATTTAATTATTGGAAAAAACAAAAATATATATATATATATATAAAATCAATTGGCTGGTTTTACCGCCTAAAAAAATTGAAAAAAAAATCAAATGGCTGGTTGTACCGCCCCAAAAAAATTTTGACCTTAACTTTTTGGATATTGGACTGTTGGACTATTAATTGTTAGTTTTTTTTTTTGTTCAACCATTTTTCTTTTGATGTATATTCTAATTAGTTTATAATATTGTTGACAAAGGTATAGGTTTCAGGATTCCTAAAGGTATTGTGGAGGAGAAATCTAAGGAAAGTGAAGAGGGAATCAAAACACAAATGACAAATGAGAGTTTGAGTGACAAAGAAGGTGAGATAAATGAGAAAGAGATGAGTGAGAAAGGAGATGATTCAAGAAAAATTGGAGTCAAAGTGAGTGATTTAGAATTTGTTCCTAGAGCACCATTTCCACAAAGGTTAGGGAAACCTAAACAAGATCTTATGAACTTAGAAATCTATGAATTGTTCAAACAAGTGAAAGTCAATATTCCACTCCTTGATGCAATTAATCAAGTTCCATCTTATGCAAAGTTTCTTAAGGATTTATGCACAGTCAAAAGGAGATTGAATGTGAAAGAAAGAGCTTTTCTAACTGAACATGCTAGTGCCATCATCCAATTTAAGACCCCTCCCAAATACAAAGATCCTGGTTGTCCTACCATTTCATGCATTATTGAAAGTCATAAGATAGATCAAGCTTTGTTGGATTTAGGAGCAAGTGTGAATTTAATACCCTACGCTGTTTACGAACAATTAGGTTTAGGAGAAATCAAGCCTACTCGAATCACTCTTCAATTAGTTGATAGGTCAATCAAGATTCCTAGGCGTATCGTTGAGGATGTGTTGGTCCAAGTAGATAAATTCTACTTTCCTGTTGATTTTGTTGTGTTAGACACCGCACCAATTCAAGGTTCTAATGCTCCCATCCCAGTCATTTTAGGGAGACCTTTCCTAGCTACATCCAATGCCTTAATTAACTGTAGGAATGGGGTGATGAAATTGTCTTTTGGGAATATGACTGTGGAGATGAACATATTCAATGTCTCCAAATAAATTAGGGAACATGAGGACATTAGAGAGGTAGATTTGATCCAAATAGTTTGTCAAGAACACTTTGAGAGAGTGTGGATCAAGGATCCATTAGAGAGAACTTTAGTTCATGATGAAAGATTTTGTTCTTTGGAATATGTTGATGAGGAAGTAAGAGAACTCGAGACTTATCTAGATCCAATGCCTATTATGTCAATAGGTCAATGGACCCCATCGTTTGAGCCTTTGATTTCACCCCATGTGAAAGTTGAGGCATCTCTTGTCCAGCCTTATAAACCAGAAAGGAAGCCTTTACCGAGTGATCTTAAGTATGCCTTTCTAGGGGAACATGGATCATATCCTATTGTGATCTCATCAAAACTTAGTATAGAGCAAGAATAAAAACTTTTGAGAGTGGTGAGAAAACAAAAGAAAGCAATTGGGTGGATAATTACTGGCTTGAAAGGAATTAGCCCTCTTTTATGTACACATAGAATCTATCTTGAAGAAGAGGCTAAATCTGTGAGGCAAATGCAAAGACGATTGAACCCAAACATGAAGGAAGTTGTGAGAGGTGAAGTGCTTGAGCTACGTGATGCAGGTATCATTTACCTTATTGCAAACTCAAAATGGGTTAGTCCAACCCAAGTTGTCCCTAAACAATCTGGAGTCACAATAGTGAAGAATGAAAATAATGAGCTGGTACCAACTAGAATTCAAACTGGATGGCGTATGTGCATTGATTATCGTAAATTAAACATGGTGACTAAGAAGGACCATTTTCCACTTCCATTTTTAGACCAAGTGCTTGAAAGAGTAGCTGGAAGAGCTTTCTATTGTTTTCTTGATGGATACTCAGGTTACAACCAAATTGAGATTTCTTTAGAAGACCAAGAAAAAACCACTTTCACTTGTCCTTTTGGTACCTATGCTTATAGAAGAATGCCTTTTGGTTTGTGTAATGCACCAGCCACTTTTCAAAGGTGTATGATGAGTATCTTTAATGACATGGTGGAAATTTTTTTGGAAGTTTTCATGGATGATTTTTCATTTTATGGGGGGATTCTTATGAGTTATGTCTAATGCATTTAGAAAAAGTCCTTGAAAGATGTGAATAAAGCAATCTTGTACTCAATTGGGAGAAGTGTCATGTTATGGTGACACATGGCATTGTCTTAGGTCACATTGTCTCTTCAAAAGGAATAGAGGTAGATAAGTCAAAAGTGGAAATCATTCAAAAATTACCTACCCTTAGAACTGTAAAAGATGTGAGATCCTTTTTAGGACATGCTGGTTTTTATCGAAAATTCATTCATTCTTTTAGTACCATTGCCAAACCATTGTGTAACTTGTTGTCATAAGATATCCAATTTGATTGGACATCAAAATGTCAAGAAGCTTTTGAAAAGCTTAAAGGGTTGTTGACAACTGCACCAATCATGCAAGCTCCTGCTTGGTCTTTACCATTTGAACTGATGTGTGATGCTAGTGATTTTACAGTTGGGGCTGTTTTAGGCTAAGAAAAGACAAGAAACCTCATGTCATATATTATGCTAGCAAGACTTTGAATGATGCTCAATTGAATTACACTACAACTAAAAAAGAACTCTTAGTTGTGGTCTTTGTATTAGACAAGTTTAGGTCTTATTTGGTTGGATCTCTTGTTATTGTTTTCATTGATCATACAACATTGAAATATTTGCTCACAAAAAAGATGCCAAACCACGTTTAATTCGATGGATCCTCCTACTCCAAGAGTTTAACCTTGAAATTCGAGATAAAAAGGGAGTAGAGAATGTAGTGGCTAATCATTTGTCTTGTCTTTCAAGCTACGAGACCATAATTGATGAATCTCCAATAAATGCACTCTTTGCAGATGAAAATTTATTTTGTACAGGTATTGTCTCCTACATTGGTTCTCCATAGTATGCTAACATAGCAAATTACCTAGCCACAAGTCAAATTCCTTCTCATTGGTCTAAACTTGACAAACAAAAATTCTTGCGTAATGTGCGCACCTTTTTTTGGGATGACCCCTATCTATTTAAATATTGTCCTAACCAAATTATTAGGCGGTGCATCCCTGATCATGAAATTCCAAGTGTCATTAATTTTTGTCATGCATTAGCCTATGGTGGGCATTTCTCTTCCAAGAAAACCATTGCCAAAATCTTGCAGTGTGGTTTTTATCGGCCCACCATGTTTAAAGATGTTCATGTCTTATGTGTTGCATGTGACCGATGCCAAAGACTAGGTAGCCTCACTAGGCATAAAATGATGCCCCTTAACCCCATTCTTGTTTTGGAAATATTTGATTGTTGGGGGATCGATTTCATGGGACCTTTTCCAAGCTCATTTGGTTACCAATTCATCCTTGTAGCTGTTGATTATGTGTCTAAATGGGTGGAGGCCATTGCATCTCGAACCAATGACCATCGAGTTGTGGTCAAATTCTTGAAAGAAAATATTTGGCATGCACAGAGCTATGATTAGTGATGGGGGAAAATATTTTTGTAACAAGCTTGTTGGGATTTTAATGACAAAATATGGTGTAATTCACAAGGTTAGTACCTCCTATCACCCACAGACTAGTGGCCAAGCTGAGTTGGCAAATAGGGAGATCAAGAACATTTAAAAAAAAAACAGTCAATCCAAATCGTAAAGATTGGTCCCTACGACTACTTGATGCTTTGTGGGCATATCGCACTGCTTATAAGACCTCTTTAGGAATGTCTCCTTATAGGCTAGTTTATGGAAAGCCTTGTCATCTCCCTATTGAGATTGAACACCGTGCATATTGGGCCATTCGGCAATTCAATGACAATGAAAACAAGGTTGGTAAAAATAGAAAGCTTCAATTGGATGAATTAGAGGAGCTGAGAAATGATGCATTTGAAAATGCCAGAATTTCAAAACATAAGATGAAAACTTTGCATGATAAACATATTCTTAGAAAATCCTTTCATGTTGGTCAAAAGGTTCTCATGTATAATTCACGATTACATCTTTTTCCGAGAAAGTTGAGGACAAAATGGATTGGTCCATTTGTGATTAATTCCATCTCTCAGCATGGTGCATTTGAGGTAGAAAATCCCAATAATGGAAATATTTTCAAAGTAAATGGTCATCGATTGAAACCTTATCTTGAAAACGTTATGGCTAAAGTTGAGACATTGGATCTTGAAGATCTAATACCATTGTAGTATCAGAAGTAATGAGTTTTTATTTTTATTTTTATTTTTATCTTTCATTTTTTTCTTCTTTCTTCCATCTCTTATATTTTCTAGTTCATGCATTCAGGACAATGCATTATTTTAAGTTGGGGGGTGTGAGGTTCTTTATTTTCAAAAAAAAAATCAATGTTTTTTTTTAGTTGTGATATGCAGGTTAAAAAAAAATCAAGCAAGGAGTCAGCTCATGCCCAATTCAATCAGACATTCATCCTTGAAAATAGAAGGGGAGTAACAATTTTCTAATCTTTATACTTTTCTTCTCTTTCTCTTTTACATTGAGGATAATGTAAAACTTAATTTTAGATATTTCATTACGTTGAATGCTTGAAATAACCATGCTTGTTAAAAAAAAACTTGCATTCATATGTGAATGAGACTTGTTTAGGATCATCATTACATTTTTGGATTCATTATTATGTTGAACATTGCATACTTTAATTTGGGATAGATAATATCTTATAAAGCAAGATATAACATACTTTTTCTTTTAAGATTACTAAGGTACATCTTTCCTTGTAAAAGTTGTGTGAGTTGTGTGATTATGCATAAAAGATGAGTATTATGCTTTACTTGTGATTATCCCTTTTGATCCAGTCCTAAACAAGGTTTAAGTAAGTAGAGTAATAATTATTACACAAATAAATAAATAAATGTGTACAAAGTTCTATCTACTCCAATGTTTTGAGTTGCTTAGTAACTAGGGGTATTCATCACAAATGTTTATCTTTACATCAAACGGCAGCTTAAAATATGAATATGCAAAGCACTTTAAGTTTGTGACTTTATGAGTAACTGGGTGCATTCATCACAAATGTTTGTATTCGCGTCAAAAGGGAAGTGACTACTTAAAGACAAAGAATAAATCATATCTTCAAAAAAAAAAGGAAAAAAAAAGCAAGAAAGAAAAAAAATATAAATATTTCTCTAGTTTGCTATCTTGTTTGTGTTGGTGAGAGGGGAAGATTACAAGTTGAGTTTTCGTATGAATCAATTATGTTGGTTGCACGATACATATGACTGAATTTGAAAATTTTGTATGGATGTTTGATTTAAAGAATGTGAGTATGCTTATTTTTCTTTATTTGCTATTGTGTACACTAAGTTAAAGATACCAATGTTTGCATGATAGGTCCTTCATGTGTGATGAATCGAGCTTAATTATGATTGTTATTATTATTTTTATTTCAAAGGTTTTATGTTTTGTTTTGCTTGAGGACTAGCAAAATCTACTTTAGGGGGTGTGATTGTGCATCAAAAGTATCATTAAGTCTCTTATTTTACATATGTATTTATTGTTTTGTTCTAGTTTTTTTATAATAATTGATGTGCTTTTTAGTAATGAAGTTTGTTTTAATGTTTTGATAGGTTTTTGGAGCTTAAATGAATTAATTCAGGAAATTCAACATCGGAATTTAGAACAAAGAATTGAAGAGACATGTAGTTGAAGATTGAAGCAAATCTTGGTTCAAATAAGTTCTCCAAATTTGTACCAAAAATCAATTCTATTCCAATTCTAGAAAAGAATATCATATGATCTATTTCAAGCCCAAACTTGCCTTATGTTATGTGCAAACTTCAACCATTAAACACTCAAGGTTTCATTGTCAATCTAAGCCCAGATAATAGGTATATTTATATACTTATTTGATGCTTAAATTCAGCCCCAAATCAGTCCTATATCAACTTTCAAATCAGCCCAAAAACAATCCATGATCTTACATATCCACACAACAACAATTGATTTATTTTGGGTAATTCATTGATCCAAGAACGCAAGCACATGAATGGAAAGCTGGAGGGGATATTTTTACATTATTTTGAGTAAAAAAGAAGAAAGAGATAGCTCATAAATGAGGAAGAAAAACGTGCACCAAAGTGGTTGCAAAGCTGTCCTGATTTGATGTTTTAGAACACCTTTTAGTGTTTTATCCATAACTTTTGACTCAGATGTCCAAATGAGCTGTTCTTTAATGATCTGGAAAGGTGATAGAATTGCCTATAAATATGTGTCTAATAGACATCTCGAGAGGAGGCTTTTAAAAGGGTCAAATGTCTGTCCAAAGTTAGAGTCAGATTTGTGTCTAAATTTTTTCTGAAATTGTGTTGTGTTCTTCTTTATAGATTTCGGTTCTTTAGTTTGTAAAACTTATTATTTAAGTTTGATTCAAGTTATTTCATGTTTATTGAAGTGTTCTTATATAAATTCATGATTGGATAATCTCTTTCTTGGATCTGAATCAAGGATGATGGTGATTGAGGTGAGTTCTTTAGGATATGAATGAATCTTAATGTTTATCTTCTTATTTTCTTCATGAATGATTTATTATTGCAAAGAAAGTTTAGAAATCATTTAGGTAATGTTATAATCTTGAATTTTTATGCACAAAATTTAGTTTTGGTATAGAGATTGCTTGATTCAATGTCTTACTTAATATGAAAGTACTTGTTTATTCTTAAGCAATAATCAATTTTTATTTTTCTAAACTTTATTGTAATATCTTCCAATCTAATATCATCATCGTTGATATTAGGTTAAGTTATCTTATATATGTTGAAGAAATCACCAATACATCACCATTAAAATTGATTTGGACCAAGTCTTACTTTTTCTTGTCTTTTAAAATCTATTTACAGTTTTTCATCTTTGAAAACAAATCCATCAATTATTTTCAACCAAGTTATTGTTAATTTAATTTCTCTTGAGTTTTTTTTGTTACCTAGCTTAATTTCCAGATCTAGCTCTCTATGGATATGACCTCGATCTTACCGAGTTAATTGCGACATCGCACACTCTTGCACTTGCGAGTTAAAACAAGTCGATCATAGAAAGTGGTCAAGCACATGCATTTAGGCATCTTGGTGTCCAGATCAAGATCATGCTCTTGCTTTCTCTCTTTGTATTTTTTGTGATGTTTATACTTTGCTTTTATTAATATCAAGTTTATACCATTCATTTCCTTAAATTTACTTAGCTAACTTGTATCTTGTTTATGTTCTTATTTTGTTTATTTATTTTTCTTTCTTTCATTACGTCTAGCTAAGTTTATTATGTCAAGGTGAAAAGGTTACACTAATAGTGTAAGAATAAGTATAGTATGAATTAATATGCACTTTAAAGTTTGATAGTAACATGTTTTATATTTGTTATCTTGCTCACTCTTTAATACTTTACTTGTTAAATGACTAATCTTGATTTATGTTGTATAACAATTGGTACAATAAATGCTTTGCACTTTCATAGCCCATATTGTGTGGTATAACTGACACTTGAATTATAAAAGAAACTTTATTTGTTGTTAACATAAATTATAATCATGAATGCTTGATGAAATTTATAATTATTAGCATTAATTGAATAAAATGACTAATGTAATCATGTTAACAATCTATAATTTGATTGGAACCTTCTTTGTGTGTGGTTTCTAATTGAATAATAAGAGTTTATACTATACTTGTTTGACATACCATTAGTGGAACCTCTAACCTTGACATTTGTTATTATCATTATTTAATCTTTGCATTAATATTCCATCTCAAAGTTGTCATCATCATCTTCTTCTTCTCCTTCTTTTTCTTTATTATTATTATTATTATTATTATTATTATTATTATTATTCATATTATTATTATTAGTATTACTACTACTATTATTATTGTTATTGTTATTGTTGTTCTTGTTGTTATTATCATCATCATCTATAATTTATACAATTAATCTCCCTATGGTTCGACCCCAGTCTTGCCGGGTTATTTATTATTTCGACACCCTTACACTTGGTAGAAGACATCAATCTTTTAGTTGTGTCACAGTCAAAACCTAAAAACTTTTTTAAAGCATATTTTCATTAAAAAACACTTACATCTTTCTCATGTTTTGGAAAATAAAAATGGATATCATGACTGGTTGATGATCATTCATTAGGGTTTGCCCAAAATATATATATAAAAAATAATTTTTTATTTTTAAGATCCAGATGTAAACTTTAATATTTGTAAGTGTAACATTATGCAATAAAATGCACCTTTAGGCATTAAAGCTATAAGGTATAGATAAATATAATGCTAAAATTTATCTCAGAATGATTGAGATTTAACCTAATAAGGTAAAGATTTTCTCATGAAGAGAGATCTACCTTGAACATTAGAAAAGACCAATAAATAGATACTCAACCTAAAAAACAATCAAATACAATGTAGTTTTCCTTAGGATGCACTAGGGGTGATGTGTCTTTCTCTTGTACAACCAATCTTTTACTCAGACTCTCGCAGACCATAGGTTTTTAGTTAACATAATACTAGGTGGCGACTTCTAAACGAATCAAGCAAATGAACTATAAAATCACTAATGGATGTCGTGCATGGACGTGCAACAAAAAGCATAAACAAGAGATTAATAAAAGCAAAACTTAAGCATTACAAAAATATAAAGATAGAAAAAGAGCAAGAACATGATCTTGATTTGAAAAATAAGATGCCTAAATGAATGACAAATTTCTTCTTTTATAGACTAAAATTTAGAATTATTCATTCAATAATTAATTATTGATGTAGTGGCCAACTATTGATTTAGTTGACTTGGTGGACAACAACACTTAAGCATTTTTTGCTGAATGAAATAACATCAACACAATCAGAATTTGGCAAAGTGTTCTTTATAAAAGTTATTGAAAATCATCTTATCCTTCTACCCCCCACATTTCATAGCATTTGAATCATTACAGCTCGAGATATGTCTAAAATACCAAGTAGTACTTCTGGTGGACATGGTGGATAGTCCTCAAACTCTAGTTTGGATGAAATATCATTGCTAACATCAGAATTTAAGCAGGACTTATTCATGAAAGTTGTTTGAAATTGTTTTATCCTTCCACCTACCAAATTTCATATCATTTTGCTTTTTAGAACTCTAACTATGGGTAAAATTCTAAGAAATATTTGGGTTGGATTACAAGACAAATTCAGACTTTTCTATTGTGGCCAAACTTTGAATCTGAAAATAATAGATTTGGGTCTTCCATTATTCATCAACATTGTAGGCCTATTTCTTAGCTTTCTAATTATATGTACCAAACTAAAATCCAAGATCTATAGCTCCAAATATTACCCAATGACTGAACAATATTCTAATTTGAATTGAATCAGTATTTTCTTTTTAAGCTTGGCCTTTTTATTGTGCTTTCACTTTTAATAGTTAATCACATCAATCAATCCTTTGAATTGTGAGATATGCCTACATTTAAAATAAGCATTCGTCATAAATTAAAGTTATCTTATATTATTAGACTTGTTATTATAAAATAGTCTCTAGTTAAGGAGTTATTGATACTTCAAGCACAAAATGATGATATAAAACCTTGATAAAAATGCACTTTTAAATACTAATCATGGAGCATAAGGTGGTGATATCCATAAGAATTTTGAAAATTATAATGTGCTTGAAATGGGTTATAAAGTTTGTGCATCACTCTTCCAACTAAAATTTGAGTGATTTCTCCGACCAGGTTTATATATTTGTGAGTATGAGTTATGATTGGGCCTTTGAAAACTATTTAAAGCATGAGTTTATTTATGGAGATATTCCTTAAAAAAATATAAAATTAAACAATTATTGATTGAGTGTTCATTAATTTCACAAATTTAACACAATGTTTTGAATAGATTTTAACTAACCACTTTTTTTTAGTTCTAGTGCCTTAATTTTTCTAGCTAAAGATGCAAACTTGGCTTGGGGGTCATGGTCTTCTCTAAAGTTGTACATATCTCCACTAAATGAATGATATTGAGTTTTACATAGTGCCTTATAAGTACCTATAGTATCTTAATTTTGAGTACTTTTAGCTAGCAAGTCTAGATGCTTCATTGCTTCATTTGGGTCTTTATCTTTAAAAGTTTCACTCCGCATCAATTTCATCATTTACTTATCTCTAGGTATTAACTCTTTATAAAAATATGAAACCAATCTCCATGTTTCAAAACTATGATTAGAGCAAGTATTAAGCAAGTCTTGATACCTATCCTAATATTGGTAAAATGTTTCTTTTAATTTTTGAGTGAAAGTGGTGATTTGTCTTTTCAAAAAGTTTGTTATATAAGATGAAAAAAGTTCTTTAAAAATTATTGATGCATTTTATCCCAAGCACGAATGGATTCTAGTCTCAAATTTTATAGTCATATTTTAACCTTTTCTTTTAATGAAAAAGAAAAAAGCTTTAATTTGATTTTATTCATGCTACAATTTAAGTCATTGTAGGTGTTACAGATTTCTTCAAATTTTCTTAAATACAAGTATGAATTTTTTAAATCTAAGTCATGAAAAGAAGGTAAAAGTGGAATAATATCTGACTTAAAATTGAAAGGATATTCCAATTAGATTATAAATGATTAACATGATTACATTTGTTATCTTATTTGAAATAATACTAACACTTGTAAATATTGTCAGGTATTCATGATTATAACTTATGTTAATAACAAATTAAAGTTCCTTTCATAGCACAAGTGTTGGTTATGCCATATGGTTGGGTTATAAAAGCACTAAGTATTTGTTGAACCAAGTGTTATACAACATAAATTTAAACTAACAATTTAATAAGAAAAGTATTAAAAGTGAACAAGATAACATATACAAAACATATTAGTGTCAAACATTAAGAAAGTCCATGTTGAGTTTATATTATTCTTATTCATACACTATTAGTGTAACTTTTTTACCTTGATATCATAAACTTAACTATATATAATAAAAGAGAGAAATATAAATAAACAAGATAAGAATATAAATAAGATAAAAGTTAACTAAGATAAGGACATAAATAAGATAAAAGTTAACTAAGTAAAGGAAAGGAAATGAAAAACATAAACTTGATATTAATGAAAGCAAAACTTAAGCAATACAATAAATAAAGAGCAAAAAATGATTTTGATATGAAAACCAAGATGCCTAAATACATGATAAATGCCTTCTTTTATAGGCCAAAATTAAGAACTATTGATTTATTGAGTAATTATTAAGTGAGTGGCCACATCTTGACTTGATTATAATCCTTATCTTCTTGTCTAAATAAAACATCATTGCTAATATCAGAATTTACCCAGACCTAATTCATGAAAGTTCTGAGAAATTGTCTTAGCTTTTTGACAAAAAAAAATTGAGGTCATTTGGCTTTCAGAACTCCAGATATGAGCTGAACACTAAATAGTGTCTAGACTATAGGATAGATTCCGACTTCCTCATTATTACTAAGATTTGGACGTCCAAGAAGCAGAATTGAGTTTTGTATTCATAAATGTTTTAGGCCTATATCTTAGCTTTCTAGCCATATAAACTAAATTGAAATCCAAGATTTACAACTCCAGATATGACTTAATCACTAAATAGTGTTCCCGTTTAAACCGAACTAACATCTCTTTTTTACGCTTCACCCTCTCTTTGTCTTCTCAATTTTAGTAGTTAAACTCATCAATCAATCCTTTGACTTATATGATAGGCCTGCATTTAAGATGAATATTTACCATAAATTACAGGTATCTTATAGTATCACACTTCTTTTATAAAAACATGCTTTAGTTAAAGAGTTATTGATACTTAAAGTGTAAAATGTTGATATAAAACCTTAATAGAAATGCACTTTTAAGTATTAATCAACAATTTTTCATTAAGTTAAATTCCAGAATATAAACATGGGCTTAATCCTTATTAAATTACACATATCAAGCTTTCAGTAAGGTAGTAATGACAGAAATTTGAGTTTGTTTGGAACTCTAAATAAACCTGTAAAATCATGTTAGAATCATACTTGTAATTGGATTCTATATTTTTTATACTTAACATTCAAAAAGGAATATCTTAAGGTTCAAATATCAAAATCAAGCAATTTAAAAGCCTAAATTTATTTATACATTCAAGGCTACAACCTTTATAAAGGATTCAAGTAAAAAAAAAATTGTTTCCAAGATGAAGCTATTGATGCAAATTGATGTTGGGGTTTACCTTCTAATTTGATGGGGAACTAAAAGAGGGAGTCTTATTGTTAAAAAGAAATCTAATAGGATTAGATAGATTTTATCTAAAACTTGTAACCTCCTATTAGGATACAATAATAGAGGAGATCAACATGTCAAAGGATTTTTTAAATATCTTGGCTGCTAGAATTTTCCTATAAGACTTCCTTGTTGGAATTTCCTAGACTATAAGAACTAACTCTTTAGTTTGATTCAAAAGGGATAGACTCTATATCTATTAGCAGTTGTAAAAAGTAACATTATCATTGTAATTTTTTTTATATTTATGTACTTATTTATCTTTATTTCAGAATTATGCTTTTGATTTATGTTCATGTTTATTGAATTGTTTTGATATAGTATTTATGCTTTCTAGTTTTTTTATCAATCTGTAATTGCTATTAGGGACTAGAATAAAAAGCAAATTAAATAACTTGATTACTATAACTATCACTTTAATTTATTAAGGAGGAATGAGCTATGTTAAATTGCTCAAGCTTTTGAACAATTGCTTGAAATAAATTTTACAGACTTTACACATAAGGTTATTGCCAACAGAAAAAAAAAGTATTTTTCAATATTAAATTCATTTAATGGTAAGAAATTAATTAGAAATCCTTGTCTAATTAATTTACTTATAATCTTCCTGATTCCCCTTAGCTTTAAAAGATATCGAATTTATTTGCTTGATTGTACAAATATTTATTTTACTTTAATTATCAATAAATTTTTAAAAAAGGATGTATTGACTCTTGAACTAAATCAATGACATATTGATTTATCATTCTTGTTTTCTAAATTATATTTCTTTAATTTTTTATTTAAATCACCCCCTACCATTTTTAATTTTAGTATCTAATAGGAAAATTAAACTAGATTTTCTTTAAGTTTGACCTAGTCTTCATGAGTATACTACTAAATTATTTTATTTGTGATAATAAAGTTAAAAATATATTTTGGAAGTTCCAATGGCCGACCAAATTTTGGTTTCATTAGGAGGGAGGTTTTATCTAATTTTTCTTTAATAACAAATTGATTTATGCAAAGATCTTTTCATACAGGTGGAATTGATTTGAAAGTTGAGAAAACCGTAAGAGAAAATAAAAAGCCAAAGAGATGAGAAGAGAGCCTGTCAACTTTAATGCTTTCCACCAGCAATTCTAAAAGCAAAAGAGAAGATAATGTTTTCAAAAACATGGCAAAAAATGGGCATTAAGGGAGTTAACAACTCCCAACATGAACCAACAACCTTTATGCATTGAATTTCCAAATATAAATAACTTTGAGTTAAAATTTGTTTTGATTCTTTTACTACCTACTTTTAATAGCCATGCAAATAATGACCCCTATAAGGATTAGAAGAAATTTCATATGGTTTGCTCAACCATGAAGCTACAATGAGTAATACAGGAACAAATTAAATTGAGAACTTTTTCGTTCTCTTTCGCAGACAAAGCAAAGAATTGGCTTTATTACCTTTCCTCAAGGTCAATAATAACATGGAATGATTTGAAGAGAAAGTTCCCAGAAAAATTCTTTTCAGCCTTAATGGTTGGAACAATTTATAAAGAAATTAGTGGAATTTGCCAAAATAATGGGGAAACTTTATATAAGTATTTGGAATGTTTTGATCAATTGTGTCTGAATTACCCATATGACCTATTTTTATGAAGAATTGTTTCTCATGGACTGAAGCATAGTAAACATTACAAGTAGAGGTGTGCTTGTAGAAAAGACTCATATGGAAGCAAAAGATATGATTATTAAAATGATAGCAAACTCATAATAGTAATCATAGCAGACCACGCCCCTAAAAGGTAAATAAGGTAATGCATTTTAATATTGAGACATAACTTTTAGAACTTTTTTTGTCGTTGGGATAAGTTAGACAATTTAAAATGTGTAGAATTTGTGCAGTCCTAGAACATTCTACTAATATATGCCCATAAATTCAAAAAGATGCAACCCCTCGTGTTTATGTGACAGTTGGGTACTAAGAAAATACAATCTATATTCAAACCATTACAACCCCAGTTGGAGTGACCACTCGAACATGAGATATGATCAACCAAGTAACCAACCATAATATTAAGCTTTTGGCCATAATAAACCAGCTACTTTAAGTAACCAAAAATCAAGCTCAGGTATGTCTTTAGAAGAAATTATGAAATCTTTAGCCACTAAACACTCAAATGTTCTAATAGGAAACAAAAGTCAGCATCCAGAATTTGGAAATTCAAACTTCACAACTTGCATCTTTTATTAAGGGTATAAAGTCTTCTAAAAGGAAGTTGTCATTATAAACATAGATTAACCGCGAGAGAGAATGCTAGTGCTATAACTGTTGAAATGGAAAGAAGGCACAAACCTTCCTATTAGATTCAACAACAACCAAAAACAACAAATAACTAAGAACAACAAACCAGAACAATAAGAAGGGAATCAAATAGATAATGTTATATGCACTAACTAATCACGTAGGTAATAAACCCATTTTTCTCATTACTAAAAATATAGTTGCGCCTTAATTTCTTTGAAGATAACCAAAACAAAAAAAAAAAGAGTAAGAATTTTGGAAACCTTTTGCAAGATTGAAGTTAATATTCCAGTATTACATGTGATCAAGTAAATTTTATGATATGCAAAATTTCTCAAAGGACTGTGTATCAATAAAAAAAAGTTAAACACTAATGAGAAAATAAAGGTTGGAGAGAATGCATCCACAATCATACAAAAGAAATTGCCTTAGAAATATAAGGATCTAGGTATGTTTACTATAACATGTGTGATTAGAAATCATAAGGTAGAAAGAGTTATATGACACGACCAAAAGATTGATATTTTCTCCAAAGTATAGGAGTGTCAAAGTAATAAATAACCCGTCAAGACGGGGGTCGAATCACAGGGAGGTTAATTGTATAAATTATAAATAACAATAACAACAATAACAACTATAATAATAATAATAATAATAATAATAATAATAATAATAATACTAGTAGTAGTAGTAGTAGTAGTAAAGAGAAGAAGAAGATGATGAGAACTTAGAGATAGAATATTAATGCAAGGATTAAACAATGATAATAACAAATGTCAAGGTTAGAGGTTCCACTAATGGTATATCAAATAAGTATAGTATAAACTCTTATTATTCAATTGGAAACCACACACAAAGGACGTTCCAATCAGATTATAGATTGTTAACATGATTACATTAGTCATCTTATTTAATTAATGCTAATACTTGTAAATTTCATCAAGCATTCATGATTATACTCAAATGTCAGTTATACTATATAATATGGCCTATGAAAGTGCCAAGCATTTGTTGCATCAAATGTTATACAATATAAATCAAGATTAGTCATCTAACAAGCAAAGTATTAAAGAGTGACTAAGATAACAAATATAAAATATGTTACTATCAAATATTAAAATCCATATTAAGTTTATACTATACTTATTCTTACACCATTAGTGTAACCTTTTCACCTTGACATAATAAACTTAGCTAGACATAATGAAAGAAAGAAAAATAAATAAACAAAATAAGAATATAAATAAGATAAAAGATACCAAAGCAAAGGAAAGGAAATGAAAGGCATAAACTTGATATTAATGAAAACAAAGCATAAACATTACAAAAAATACAAAGAGAGAAAACAAGAGCATGATCTTGATCGAGATACCAAGATGCCTAAATGTATGGCAAATGCCTCCTCTTATAGACCAAAATTAGGAACTATTAATTTGATGACTAATTGTTTACTTAAAACATCATTGATAACATCAACATTGGAACCACTTGAAAACATGAAAGTTGTAGGAAACTGTCTCAGCTTTCATGTGTAAAAAATTCAGATCATTTGGACTTCTAGAACTCTAGATATGGGTCAAATACTAAACAGTGCTTGGGTTGGAGGACAGATTTGGACTTCTTTGTTGTTGCTTCAATTTGAACTTGAAAATGGCTTTTTTAGATCTTGGGCTCTAAATAAAAGTTGTAGGCCTATGTCATACCTTTCCATCCATATAAAGTAGGCCTAAATCTAAGATTTACAACTCTAAATATGACCCGGTTTGGATTGCACCAGCATCTCTTTTCTATGTTTGGTCATCTCTTTATCTTTTCAATTTCAATTCTTAAATTTATCAATCAATCCTTTCATTTATGTAATAGGCCTGCATTTAAAATGAATATTTACCATAAATTAAAGGTATCTTATATTATTAGATATATTATTATAAAACATGCTTTAGTTAAAGAGTTAGTGATACTTCAAGTGCAAAATAATGATATAAAACCTTGATAAAAATATTGATACTTCAAGTGTAAAATGATGATATAAAACCTTGATAAAAATATTGATACTTCAAGTGCAAAAAGATGATATAAAACCTTGATAAAAATGTACTTTTAAGTTTCAATCAAACAACGTATCTAATAATATAAGATACCATTAATTTGTGGTAAATGTTTATTTTAAATGTAGGCCTATCATATAAATAAAAGAATTGATTGATGAATTTAAGAACTGAAACTGAAAGGACAAAGAGATGACCAAACTTAGAAAAGAGATGTCGGTGCAGTCCAAACCATAACACTGTTCGGTAATTAGGTCATATCTGGAGTTTTAAAACTCAGACTTAGGTCCACTTTATATGGATGGAAAGGTAAAACATAGGCCTACAACTTTCATATGAAGCCCAAGATCTAAAAAGGCCATTTTCATGTCCAAATTGGAGCAACCACAAATAAGTCTAAATCTGTCTTCTAGCCTGACACTGTTTAGTTTTTAGCCTATTTTTTAGCCCATATCAGGAGTTCTAGAAGTCTAAATGAGCTGAATTTTTTTTACAAGATAGCTGAGATAATTTCCTATAACTTTTATATTCAAATGGCTCCAATTTGACATTATCAATAATGTTTTAGGCAGACAAGAGAAGATAAGGATTGTCACCAAGTCAAGAGTTGGTCACCTACTCATCAATTAGTCATCAAATCAATAGTTTCCAATTTTGGCCTATAAAAGGAGGCATTTACCATGCATTTAGACATCTTGGTTTCCAGATCAAGATCATGCTTTTGCTTTCTCTCTTTGTATTTTTTATAATGTTTATGCTTTGCTTTCATTAATATCAAGTTTATGCCTTTCATTCACTTAGTTAAATTTTATCTTATTTATGTTCTCATTTTGTTTATTTATTTTTCTTTCTTTCATTATATCTAGCTAAGTTTATTATGTCAAGGTGAAAAGGTTACACTAATGGTGTAAGAATAAGTACAATGTAAACTTAATATGGACTTTAATGTTTGATACTAACATGTTTTGTATTTGTTATCTTGTTCACTCTTTAATACTTTGCTTGATAAATGACTAATCTTGATTTATGTTATATAACAATTGATACAACAAATGCTTGGCACTTTCATAGCCCATACTATATGGTATAACCGACACTTGAGTTATGAAAGGAACTTGATTTGTTGTTAACATAAGTTATAATCATGAATGCTTGATGAGATTTACATGTGTTAGCATTAATCGAATAAGATGACTAATGTAATCATGTTAACAATCTATAATTAGAATGGAACCTCCTTTGTGTGTGGTTGCTACTTGAATAATAAGAGTTTATACTATACTTGTTTGACATACCATCAGTGGAACCTCTAACCTTGACATTTGTTATTATTATTATTTAATCCTTACATTAATATTCCATCTTAAAGTTCTCATCATCTTCTTCTTCTTCTCTTTGTTTTTCTTTATTATTGTTATTATTGTTATTGTTATTGTTATTGTTATTGTTATTGTTGTTATTGTTATTTATAATTGTTGTTGATAATTTATACAATTAACTTCTTTGTGGTTCGACCTCGGTCTTGCCGAGTTATTTATTACTTCGACACTCCTGCACTTGGGAGAAGACATCAATCTTTTAGTCGTGCTAGTAACCCATTTATGAAAATAGCAAAACTAAGATCAATGTGCGTAAGAAAATTTTATCTTTTGAGTTTGATGGGGAAATGGTAAAATGTAACATTTTTAAATGTATGAAATATCCTAATGACTCTAAAGCTATTTTTCATATTGATATGATTGGCCACATTATACAAGATGATTTTGAGTGGAATATCTTGCTAGATGATTTTAACTTTGTATTAAAGTATAGTAAGACAAATAAGGATATAAGGACATGAAAACAGTAATTATGTCTTTGCATTTACTATTTAAAATGTTAGATAGTTTGGCTAATTTTCCTTTACAACTCTCTAATTCTCATGAAAGGGTTTAACATTTTGTTGAACAAGCCTTGAAGTTGGAATTGAAATCTTTTCCCAAACATTTGAGATATGTTGATTAATATTTAAAAGAGCATTTTTATCAAGGTTTTATATCATTATTTTGCACTTGAAGTATCAGTAACTCCTTAACTAAAGCATGTTTTATAATAATATATCTAATAATATAAGATATCTTTAATTTGTGGTAAATATTCATTTTAAATGCAGACCTATCTCATAAATGAAAGGATTGATTGGTGAGTTTAAGAACTGAAATTGAAAGGACAAAGAGATGGCCAAACTTAGAAAAAAGATGCTGACGTAGTCCAAACTGGAACATTGTTCGATAATTGGGTCATATTTTGAGTAATAGATCTTGGATTTAGGTCTACCTTATATGGATGTAAAAGTAAGATATAGGCCTATAACTTTCATGTGGAGGTTTGGTTTTAATAAGGCCATTTTCAAGTCCAAATTATAGCAACAATGAAGAAGTCTGAATCTGTCCTACAGCCTAAACATTGTTTAGTTTTTAACCCATATCTAATGTTCTACAAGTCCAAATGACCTCTATTTTTTTTTCTTAAAAGCTAAGCCAATTTTTTACAACTTTCATGTTTTTAAGTGGTTCCAATTCTAATGTTATTAATGATGTTTTAGGCAGATAAGAGAAGATAAGGATTGTCACCAAGTTAAGAGTTGGCCACCCACTCATCAGTTAGTCATCAAATCAATAGTTCCTAATTTTAGCCTATAAAAGGAGGCGTTTTCCATGCATTTAGGCATTTTGGTTTCTAGATCAAGATTATACTCTTGCTTTCTCTCTTTGTATTTTTGTAATGCTTAAGTTTTCTTTTCATTAATATTTTGTTTATGCCTTTCAATTCTTTTCCTTTACTTAGTTAACTTTTATCTTATTTATGTTCTTATTTGGTTTATTTATTTTTCTTTCTTTCATTATATTTAGTTAAGTTTATTATGTCAAGGTAAAAAGGTTACACTAATGGTGTAAGAATAAGTATAGTGTAAACTCAACATGGACCTTAATGTTTAATATTAACATGTTTTGTATTTGTTAACTTGTTTACTCTTTAATACTTTGCTTGTTAAATGAGTAATCTATATTTATGTTGTATAACACTTGCTACAACAAATGGTTGGCACTTTCATAGCTCAACCGTATACTATAACCTATACCTATGCTATGAAAGGAACTTGATTTGTTGTTAATATAAGTTATAATAATGAATGCCTGACAACATTTAGAAGTATTAGCTTTAATCAAATAAGATAACTAATGTAATTATGTTAACAATCTATAATCTGATTGGAACCTTCTTTGTGTGTGGTTTTCAATTGAATAATTATGTTATTGTTATTCTAGTTACTTTTGTTGTTCTTAATGTTGTTATTGTATTATTGTTATCTAGAACTTACACAATTAACCTCCTTATGGTTCGACTCTGGTCTTGCCAGGTTATTTATTACTTCGACACTCCTACACTTAGAAGAAGACATTAATATTTTGGTCGTGTCATATGTATACTTGGAAAATGATAAAACCCTTCCAATAATTATTGCAAATGATCTAACTGAAGTCCAAAAACAAAAGCTATTAAGAGTATTGAAGAAACACAAGACACGATTGGGTGGACATACAAAGGTTAGCCCTACAATTTCATGCATTGGATTTTGCTAAAAAGTAACCCAAAATTATTGAGAGAGCCTCAATGCAAATGAAACAGAGCCATGAAGGAGGTTGTTATAAAGAATATTTTGAATTTATTAGACCAAAGGATCATCTGTCCCATATCCAACAATCAATGGGTAAGTTTGGTACATATGATTCTCAAGAAGATAAGTTTGACTCTTGTTCTCAATGAAAAAAATAAAGTTGTTCCTATAAGAGTTCATAATGGATGAAAAATATGCATCGACTTTAAGAACTTAAATGCTACCACAAGAAAAGATCATATCTCATTCCCTTTCATTGATAAAATGCTAAAAAGACTAGCTGGTAATTGACACGACTAAAAGATTAACTTCTTCTTCTAAGTGCAGGAGTGTTGAAGTAATAAGTAAATCGATAAGATCAGGGTCGAACCACATGGAGATTAATTATATAAATTATAGATAACAATAATACAACAACAACAATAACAAGAACAATAGTAATAATAATAACAATACTAATAGTAGTAGTACTAATAATAATAAAGAAAAAGAAGAAGAAGTTGATGACAACTTTAAGATGGAAGACTAACATAAGGATTAAATAATGATAACAACAAATGTTGAAGTTAGAGGATTCATTAATGGTATGTCAAACAAGTATAGTATAAACTCTTATTATTCAATTGGAAACCACACACAAAGGAGTTTTCAATCAAATTACAAATTATTAACATGATTACATTAGTTATCTTATTCAATTAATGCTAATATTTATAAATATTGTCAGGCATTCATTATTATAACTTATGTTAACAACAAATCAATTTCCTTTTATAGCTCAAGTGTTGGTTAACCATACAGTATGAGTTATGAAAGTATTAAGCATTTGTTGTACCAAGTATCATACAACATAAATCTAAATTAGTTATTTAACAAGCAAAGTATTAAAAAGTAAACAAGATAACAAATACAAAATATATTAGTATCAAATATTAAAGTCTATGTTAAGTTTACATTATACTTATTCTTACACCATTGGTATAACTTTTTCACCTTGACCTAATAAACTTAGCCAAACATAATGAAAAAAATAAACAAACAAAATAAGAATATAAATAAGATAAAATTTAACTAAATAAAGAAAAGGAAATGAAAGGCATAAACTTGACATTAATGAAAGCAGAACTTAAATATTATAAAAATAAAAAGAGAGAAAACAAGAGCATGATCTTGATCTGGGAACCAAGATGCCTAAATGCATGGTCAATGCCTCCTTTAATAAGCCAAAATTGAAAACTATTGATTTGATGACTAATCAATGCGTGGGTGGCCAACTATTGACTTGGTGACAATTCTCATCTTCTCTTGTCTACCCAAAACATCATTGATAACATTAGAAGTGGAACCATTTAAAAACAAGAAAGTTATGAAAAGAATTAAGTGATATCAATACGGGAGTTTGTAAACTTGAATATTTCAAGAAGTGTTATGATAGATCTTGTTAAAAATGATTACTAAGATGAGTATCAAGAATCACTTTAACAAAAAAACTCTTTTACTCTACCATCTTAGTAACAACAATTTTGCACATGCTTTATGAAATAGAAAACAAAATTAGTTATTTTTTTTGTCAACTACTGCCCTTTCCCCCCAACTAAAACAAGACATTGTCTTAAGATAGAAAGATAAAGTATAGAAGATATCACCTGAAATAACAAACATTAATAAACCTAAAACACACTTAAATAAATATAAGAAACAACAAAACACAATAATAAAACCAAAAGACACAAAGATTCATAAATGAAGGCTCAAATTCAATATAAGCTTTTTATGGCTTTTCTTAGATAATCAATATATGCGAGTCATGAAGAGATCAATTACAGGAATGAAAGATTGTAGTTGGTCAATCAATTATTCAGCAGTAGCAGCAAAGATTATGATTTATCATGCAGAAGATATTAGAAATTTTTGTTCCATAGCATAATCAAGAAAAGAAAACAACTTATCATAATAACCATTAACATTTAACAAACCTATACGTTTATAGTGAATATATAGTTGGACCTAGGAGGAAATATGAAAGATCTCTTTCAATATACCCCAGACCACCTGTTAAGGCAATGATGGCATTAACGTGGTTAAACATTGCATTCATTGGAGCAGACATTATAGAGACCTGTAGTTTCTCTCCAATTATTTTTCCAATGATATCCCTTGTGCTAAAGATTTGGGGACGACCCCCAAAACTTGACTACCTCCTAAAAATGTAGCTACTGACACACCTCTCATTAACCTAAGACTACCTCCCCCATACACTAAATAAATCTTTCTCTCAGCTAACACCCAACTAAGATGATTTGCTAAATCTAAAAACTCGTTTTCTTTTCCAATACTAGATCCACTGAAAACACAAACATTTCTTATATAATAACCTTAGGAAATTGCCATTTCTACACACTTCTATATTTGTTGAATGTATAGGTTGAGTATAAATGAAAGTAAGGAAGAAAGGATTTTATAGATAAGAAATTAAAAAGGCAATCATACCATCTATAAATAGGCTAGCTGGAGTCTCTCACACACACACTCTCTCTTTATTTATTTATTTTTAAAAAGCATGTGTATGTACAGGTAGTTATGATTGTGGCTCAATTTTTCCCTTAGTTTTACGTCCAAGAATGGTTTAAACGCCCTCTATGGGTCGGGGATAGGCTTCCTATCTAGTTTTTTTAAAAACTAGTAAACATGGTCTGTTTTAGTCAGATTCCCAAAACTAAGTTGATTAGTACTTAAAAGTGTTAGATTTCTATCAAGGTTTATATCATTATTTTGCACTTAAAGTATCAATAACTCCTTAACTAAAACATGTTTTATAATAACATATCTAATAATATAAGATACATTTAATTTGTGGTAAATTTTCATTTTAAATGCAGGCCTATCACATAAATGAAAGGATTTATTGATGAGTTTAAGAACTGAAATTGAAAGGACAAAGAGATGGCCAAACTTAGAAAAGATATGTTGATGCAGTCCAAATCGAAACACTGTTTGGTAATTCGGTCATATGTGGAGCTGTAGATTTTAGATTTAGGTCTACTTTATATGGATGGAAAGGTACGACATGGGCCTACAACTTTCATGAGAGTCAAAATTTAAAAAGGCTATTTTCAAGTCCAAATTATAACAACAACGAAGAAGTCCGAGTATGTCTTGCAACCTAAACACTATTTAGTATTTGGCTCATATCTGGAGTTCTAGAAGTCTAAAGCATGTTTTATAATAACATAAGATACCTTTAATTTATGGTAAATATTCATTTTAAATACAGGCCTATCACATAAATGAAAAGATTGATTGATGAGTTTAAGAACTAAAATTGAAAGGACAAAGAGATGACTAAACTTAAAAAAGAGATGTTGGTGCAATCCAAATCAGAACACTATTTGGTAATTGGGTCATATCTAGAGTTGTAGATCTTGAATTTAGGTCTACTTTATATGGATAGAAAGGTAAGATATAAGCCTATAACATTTTTAGGAGCCCAATATTTAAAAAGGTCATTTTCAAGTATAAATTGTAGCAACAACAAAGAAGTCTGAATCTGTCCTATAGCCTGAATATTGTCCAGTGTTTGACCCATATTTAGAGTTCTAGAAGTCCAGATGACCTCCATTGTTTTTTCTTGGAAACATGAGATAATTTTTTACAACCTTTATATTTTCAAGTGGTTCTAATTATGATTGTCACCAAGTCAAGAGTTGGTCACCTACTTATCAATTAGTAATCAAATCAATAGTTTCTAATTTTGGCTTATAAAACGAGGCGTTTGCCATGCATTTAGGCTTCTTAGTTTCCCGATCAAGATCATGCTCTTGCTTTCTCTCTTTCTATTTTTTGTAATGTTTATGTTTTGCTTTCATTAATATCAAGTTGATGCCTTTCATTTCCTTTCATTTACTTAGTTAACTTTTATCTTATTTATGTTCTTATTTTGTTTATTTATTTTTCTTTCTTTCATAATGTCTAACTAAGTTTATTATGTCAAGGTGAAAAGGTTCCACTAATAGTGTAAGAATAAGTATAGTGTAAACTTAATATCGACTTTAATATTTGATACTAACATTTTTTGTATTTGTTATCTTGTTCATCCTTTAATACTTTGCTTGTTAAATGACTAATGTTGTTTATGTTGTATACCACTTGGTACAACAAATGCTTGGCACTTTCATAGCCCATACTATATGGTATAACCGACACCTGAGCTATGAAAGGAACTTAATTTGTTGTTAACATAAGTTATAATCATGAATGCTTGACGAGATTTACAAGTATTAACATTATTTGAATAAGATAAATAATGTAATCATGCTAACAATTTATAATCTAATTGGAACCTCGTTTGTGTGTGGTTTCCAATTGAATAATAAGATTTTATACTATACTTGTTTGACATACCATTAGTGATCCTCTAACCTTGATATTTGTTGTAATCATTGTTTAATCATTACATTAATCTTCTATTTTAAAGTTCTCATCAACTTCTTCTTCTTCTTTTTCTTCTTCTTTTTTAGTATTACTATTGCTACTAATACTATTACTATTATTGTTATTATTGTTATTGTTGTTGTTGTTATCTATAATTTGTACAATTAACTCCTTTATGGTTCGACACTCCTGCACTTGGAAAAGGATATCAATCTTTTGGTCATGTCAACAAATGACTTCAATGACGTTTTAGGCAGATAAGAGAAGATATGGATTGTGAGTTGGTCAGCCACCTTTCAATTAGTTATCAAATATCTTGTTAATGCTTAAGTTTTGTTTTCATTAATATCTTGTTTATGCCTTTCATTTCCTTTCCTTTACTTGGTTAACTTTTATCTTACTTTATTTATTTATTTTTCTTTCTTTCATTATGTTTAGTTAAGTTTATTATGTCAAGGTGAAAAGGTTGTACTAATGGTGTAATAATAAGTATAAAGTAAATTTAACATGGACTTTAATATTTGATACTAACATATTTTATATTTCTTATCTTATTCACTCTTAATATTTTGCTTGTTAAATGACTAATATAGATTTATGTTGTATAACACTTGGTACAACAAATATTTGACACTTTCATAGCCCATACTGTATGGTATAACAGACATTTGATCTATAAAAGAAACTTGATTTGTTGTTAACACAAGTTATAATAATCATGAATGTTTGATAACATTTACAAGTATTAACATTAATTGAATAGGATAACTAATGTAACCATGTAAGACATTATGAAAGAAAGAAAAATAAATAAACAAAATAAGAACATATATAAGACAAAAGTTAACTAAGTAAATGAAAAGAAATGAAAGGCATAAACTTGATATTAATGAAAGCAAAGCATAAACATTACAAAAAATATAAAGAGAGAAAGCAAGAGCATGATCTTGATCTGGAAACCAAGATGCCTAAATGCATGGCAAATACCTCCTTTTATTAGCCAAAATTGGGAACTATTGATTTGACGACTAATTGATGAGTGGGTGACCAACTGTTGACTTGGTGACAATCCGTATCTTCTCTTGCCTACCCAAAATGTCATTAGTAATATCAAAATTGGAACCACATGAAAATATAAAAGTTGTAGGAAATTATGTCAGCTTTCTTGTGTAAACAATTCAGGTCATTTGGACTTCTAGAACTCCAAATATGGGCCATACACTAAACAATGCTCGGGTTGGAAGATAGATTCAAACTTTTTTATTGTTGCTATAATTTGGACATGAAAATGGCCTTCTTAGATCTTAGGCTCCATGAAAGTTGTAGGCCTATGTCTTACCTTTTCATCCATATAAAGTAGATTTAAATCTGAGATCTACAACTCTAAATATGACCCAATTACTAAACAGTGTTCCAGTTTGGATTGCACCGACATCTCTTTGTCCTTTCAATTTCAGTTCTTAAATTCATCAATCAATTATTTCATTTATATGATAGGCCTGCATTTAAAATGAATATTTACCAAAAATTAAAGGTATCTTATATTATTATAATATTGATACTTCAAGTGCAAAATGATGATATAAAACTTGATAAAAATGCACTTTTAAGTACTAATCAGCATGCATTCTGCAAAACTTGTGAAAATTGTCAAAAAGTTGATACTAGTCAAAAAGTTTTGTTTTATAATTCTCAACTTTGTTCATTCCTTAGAGAGCTAAGATCAAGATGGGGCAATTCTTATGGGGCTTGTGATATTGAGAATTCAATGAATGACAATGTTTTTTTAAAAAATGGACATCGTTTGAAAGCATACTTTAATAATTTTTCTAGTGAAAATGAATCAACTAGTTGGAATGATCTTGTAGATAAAGGTTGATTATTTTGTTTTTCTCACATTATTTTTGTGTTTTTTTTAGTGATTTTTGCTAGTTTCTCTCACCTCAGTCACATGGTGCATAACGGTACTCCGTGATTTTAATTGATTCTTTCAGTTTCCTATAATAACTGATATCTATCTATATATTTGTGCAATTCTTTAAATCTCTCTTCTAATTCTCATTTGATAATGGACACTAATCTTGAAAAATTGAAAAAGTATTTTCCCACTCTGCCTCAGAATACGATTACAAAAATTTACCATCCTAGATGTACAAGATTGAGGTTGTTAATGAATCATGGAATTCCTAAAGATATTCGTTGGTTGATTGAAGCAAAGGTCCAATTATTAGGTGAGTCCTCTAATTCTTTCATTTCACACATGCCTAGAACAGGTAAAAGCACTTTTGTAAAGAAATGTCGTGCAAAACAATTGAAAGTTTGTCATCGATGTGCCAAATGGACTTGTAATACACAATGTCATTTTTTTCGAATGCATAAATCATGAAGATAAAATATAATTCATTAAGGATGGCCTGAGTAAGGAGTCTTTAGATAATCTTCTATTGACTCTTAAGACGCATCCTAGTGGAGATGTGCATCGTGCAATTCATGATTTATGACCACTATTTCATAAAGAACATGCACAACTTAGTCTTGAAAATCTAACTAAAAAAGACCTTGTTTGCCAGTTTTTAAGAAAACTGGATGGGAAGCCTATCCCCGACCCATAGAGGGCGTTTAAGCTATTCTTGGCTGTAAAACCAAGGGAAGATGTGAGCCACAATCACAACTACTTGTACATACACATGCTTTTTTTAAAAGTAAATAAATAAATAAAGAGAAAGTATATGTAAGACTCTAGCTGGCCTACATAAAGGTAGTATAATTGCCTTTCTAATTGATCCTCTCTTCCTACCTTTCATTTCTACTCAATCTATACATTCAACAAATACAGAAGTGTGTAGAAATGGCAAGTTTCTTAGGTTATCATATAAGAAATATTTGTGTTTTCAATGGATCTAGTCCTAGGAAAGAAAAGGAGTTTTTAGAATTAGCAAATCATCTTGGTCAGGTGCTAGCTAATTCATTTAGTGCATGGGGGAGGAAGTCTTGGTTTAATGGTAGGTGTGTCAATATCTGCATTTTTAGGAGGTAGTCAGGTTTTGGGGGTCGTCCCTGAAGCTTTAGGACAAAGGGACATCAATGGAAAAACAATTGGAGAGGAACTTCAAGTCTTTATAATGTCAGCTCGAATGAATGCAATGTTTAACCATGTTGATGCCTTCATTGCTTTACTAAGTGGTCTAGGCATATTGAAAGAGATCTTTCATATTTCCTCTTGGGCCTAACTACACATTCACCATAAACCCATAGGTTTGTTAAATGTTAATGGTTATTATGATAAGTTGTTGTCTTTTCTTGATTATGCTATGGAACAGGAATTTCTAACATCTTCTGCACGACAAATCATAATCTCTGTTGCTACTACTGAACAATTGATTGACCAACTATAATATTTCATTCCTATAATTGATCCTTCCATGAGTCGTATAAATTGGTCAACTAAGGAAAGCCGTAAAAAGCTTAGATTGGATTTGAGCCTTCATTTGTGAATCTTTGTGTCTTTTGGTTTTATTATTGTGTTTTGTTGTTTCTTATATTTGTTTCAGTGTGTTTCAGGTTTGTCAGTGTGCGTTATTTTAGGTGATATCTTCTATACTCTATCTTTCTACCTTTAAACATTGAGGACAATGTCTCGTTTTAGTTGGGGGGAGAGGATAATAGTTAAAAAACAAAAAAAAATGTGTTTTCTATTTCATAAAGCATGTGCGAAATTGTTGTTACTATGATGGCAGAGTAAGGAGAATCTTTTTATGACTCTTGAGATGCGTCTTAGTAATCATTCGTAACAAGGTATATCATAATACTTCTTGAAATATTCAGATTTACAAACTCTCGCATTGTTATCACTTAATTCTACTCATATACTTATTTAACATGTATCTTTAAACCTTAATTTACACACACACACACTTTAACATATGATTGTGGGTTGCATATTGGATTATTACATTATTTATATTCTTTTGTTAAAGGTAACAATTAAGAGAAAGGGATAGTATATAATTAAAAAAAAAGAAAAACAAATGATAATACTAAAAATGTAAATAAGTTTGGTTTTGTAGCCTACCTAACTTAAGCAATTAAGCCTGAAAGGGTGTTTTAACACCTAATACCCTAAAGTCAACTGACTTAGGAGCTATTGGCCCAATGCTTGTTACATGGGATGATGAGAAAAGCTTAAGGGAATCAAACATTGCACAATTTACATATCAGTATCTACGACATGAATTACTAAGCTTATAGGGGTGTCTTAACACCTAATGCTCTAAGACCAACTGGTTTGGGAGTCATTAGCTGAAAGCTCATTACATGGGTTAAAGATGCATGGTGTTTTAAATTATATATATATATTAAAAAGAAAAAGACAAAAATAATTAACCTTAAACATTAGAACAAAAATTTTGTTTTCTTCCAAGAAAAGCTCCATAATTATGTGTTGATACATTGAGCACAAAAGAAAGGTCTATGAATATTTTGTTAAGAGGTATTGAGCAAGTACATAAATTTAACGAGAGTTTGTTTATCTGGATAAATTAATGGAAATTAAATGATGACTACCTAACTTTGTGGAATTTGCAAAGTATTTTTCTATTTTAACACTTTGATTACTATGGACTAGTAATAAGCTAGTTGGGGGGTGTGATTAATACTTAAAACTGCATTTCTAATAAGGTTTTATATCATCATTTTGCACTCGAATTATTAATAACTCCTTAACTAAACCATGTTTTATAATAACATATCTAATAATATAAGATTCCTTTAATTTATGGTAAATATCAATTTTAAATGTAGGCCTATCATATAAATGAAAGGATTGATTGATGAATTTAAGAACTAAAATTGAAAGGACAAAGAGATGACCAAAGTCAGAAAAGAGATGTCGGTGCAGTCCAAACTGAAACACTGTTTGGTAATTTGGTTATATCTGAAGCTGTAGATCTTAGATTTAGATCTACTTTATATGGATGGAACATTAAGACATAGGACTACTACTTTCATAAAAGCCCAAGATCTAAAATGGTCATTTTCAAGTCCAAATTGTAACAACAACAAAGAAGTCTGAATCTGTCCTCGAGCTCGAGCACTATTTAGTGTTTAGCCCATTTCTGGAGTTTTGAAAGTCCAAATGAGTTGATTCTTTTACATAAGAAAGCTGAGATAATTTTCTATAATTTTATGTTTCAAGTGGCTCCAATTTTGGCGTTATCAATGATGTTTTGGGCAGATAAGAGAAGATCAGTATTGTCACTAAGTTAAGAGTTGGTCACCCACTCATCAATTAGTCATCAAATCAATAAATCTCAATTTTGGCCTACAAAAGGAGGCATTTGCCATGCATTTAAGCATTTCGTTTCTAGATCAAGATCATGCTCTTGCTTCTCTCTTTGTATTTTTTGTAATGTTTATGTTTTGCTTTCATTAATATCAAGTTTATGTCTATCATTTCCTTTCTTGTACTTAGTTAACTCTTATCTTATTTATGTTCTTATTTTGTTTATTTATTTTTCTTTCTTTTATTATGTCTAGCTAAGTTTATTATGTCAAGGTGAAAAGGTTACACTAATGGTGTAAGAATAAGGATAATGTAAACTTAATATGGACTTTAATGTTTGATACTAATGTTTATATAACACTTGGCACTTTCATAGCCATTACTCTATGGTATAATCAACACCTGAGCTATGAAAGGAACTTGATTTGTTGTTAATATAAGTTATAATCATGAATGCTAGACAAGATTTATAAGTATTAGCATTAATCGAATAGGATGACTAATGTAATCATGTTAACAATCTATAATCTGATTGAAACCTCCTTTGTGTATGGTTTCCAATTGAATAATAAGAGTTTATACTATAATTGTTTGACATACCATTAGTGGAGCCTCTAACCTTGATATATGTTATTATCATTGTTTAATCGTTACATTAATATTCATCTTAAAGTTCTCATCTTCTTCTTCTTCTTCTCCTTCTTTTTCTTTATTGTTATTATTATTGTTATTGTTATTATTATTGTTATTATTATTATTAGTGTTATTACTGTTGTTGTTGTTGTTGTTGTTCTTGTCGTATTATTGTTATTTATAATTTGTACACTTAACCTCCTTGTGGTTTGACCCCGGTCTTGCCGGGTTATTTATTACTTCGACACTCTTCCACTTAAGAAAAGATATTAATCTTTTAGTCGTGTCATTGTTTGTAATTATTGTTTATAATTTATATAATTAATCTCCCTATGGTTCGACTCTGGCCTTGTTGGGTTATTTACTGCTTTGACGCTCCTACACTTAGGAGAAGATATCAATCTTTTAGTCATGTTATTTACCATTGGTGGATCCTCTAACCTTGACATTTGTTGTTATCATTGATTAATCTTTACATTAATCTTTGGTTTCAAAGTTCTCATCAACTTTTTCTTTACTACTACTACTACTACTATTATTGTTGTTGTTGTTGTTGTACTATTGTTATCTATAATTTATACAATTAACCTCCTTATAGTTCAACCCCAATTTTGCCGGGTTATTTATTACTTCGACACTCTTGCACTTTAGAGAAGACATCAATCTTTTGATCGTGTTAGTCATCTCAAGAATTCAAGGTAATCAAATATCTAAAATTAAGTATTACATTATCCTTAATGTAAAAAAAAAAAGCGAAGAAAATAATAAATATTAGAAAACTTTTTTCAAGGATGAATGTCTGATTGAATTGAACAAGGGCTATGTTCTTGCTTGATTTTTTTAACTTGCATATCACAACTAAAAGAAAATATCAAACCTTTTTTTTTTTTAACAAAGAACCTCACTTCCCCCAACTTAAAATAATATATTGTCCCTAACACATGAATAAGTAAATATAAGAGTTGGAAGACTAAAAGAGAAAAAAACAAAACTCATTACTTATGATACTACAATGATGTTGGATCTTGAAGATCCAATGTCTCAACTTCAGCTACAAATTTTTCAAGATAAGGTTTCAATTGATAATCATTTACTTTAAAAATATTTCTATTCTTATGATTTTCTACCTCAAAGGCACCACGCTCAAAGATGGATTAATCACAAATGAACTAATCCATTTTGTCCTCAACTTCCTAGGAAAAAGATGTAATCATGAATTATATAAAAGAACTTTTTGACCAACATGAAAGGATTTTCTAAAAGTATGTTTATCATGCAAAGTTTTCATCTTATTTTTTAAAAAATTTACATTTTAAATGCATCATTTCTGAAATCCTCTAATTCATCCAATTGAAGCTTTTTATTTTTGCCAACCTCATTTTCATTGTCATTGAATTACCAGATGATCCAATAGGCATGGTGATCCATCTCAACAAAGAGATGATAAGGCTTTCCATAATCTAGACTTAAAGATACATTCTTAAAGAGGTCTTGTAAGTAGTGCGACATGCCCATGAAGCATCAACTAGTCATAATGATCAATCTTTATGGTTTGGATTGACTGTTTTTTCTAAAATGTTCTTGATCTCCCTATTTCTCAACTCAGCTTAGTCACTAATCTATGGGTGATAGGGGTTGCTAACTTTGTGAATTACATAATATTTTCTCATCAACAACCCACGAGCTTGTTATAAAAATGCTTTCCCCCCATCACTAATTATAGCTCGGGGCATGTTAAAATTATAGAAAATATTTTCTTTTAAGAATTTGACCACAACTCGATGGTTATTGGTTCAAGATGCAATGGCCTCCACCCATTTAAACACATAATCAACAGCTACAAGGATGAATTAGTAGTCATATGAACTTGGAAAAGGTCCCATGAAATCAATCCCCTAACAATCAAATATTTTCAAAAAAAGAATAGGGTTAAGGGGCATCATGTTATGCCTAATGAGGTTACCTAATTGTTGACATTAGTCACATGCAATACAGAAGGCATAATAAAAATCACATTGCAAGATCTTGGCAATTGTTTTTAACATGATCAAAATATTGATGTCTTTTCCCAAGTGCAGAAGTGTCGAAGTAATAAATAACCTAGCAAGATTAGGATAAAATCATAGGAAGGTTAATTGTATAAATAATAACAACACAACAACAACAACATCAATAATAGAAGAAGAACAAGAAAAAAAGAAGAAAAAGAAGAAGAAATTGATGAGAACTCTAAAATGGAAGATCAATGTGAGAATTAAACAATGATAACAACAAATGTCAAGGTTAGAGGATCCACTAATGGTATTTCAAACAAGTATAGTATTAACTCTTATTATTCAATTAGAAACCACACATTAAGGAGGTTTCAATCATATTATAAATTGTTAACATGATTATATTAGTTATCTTATTCGAATAATGATAATACTTGTAAATATTGTTAGGTATTCATGATTATAAATTATGTTAACAACAAATTAAGTTCCTTTCATACCATAAATGTCAGTTACACCATACAATTGGGTTATGAAAGTGTCAAGTATTTGTTGTACCAAGCGTTATACAAAACAAATCTCGACTAAGCATTTAGCAAGTAAAGTATTAAAAGTGAAGAAGATAACAAATACAAATGTTAGTATCAAACATTAAAGTCCATATTGAGTTTACACTATACTTATTCTTACACCATTAGTGTAACCTTTTTACCTTGACATAATAAACTTAGCTAAACATAATGAAAAAGAGAAGCATAAATAGACTAGATAAGAACATAAATTAGATAAAAGTTAACCAAGTAAAAAAAAGGAAATAAAAAGCATAAATAAGATATTAATGAAAGCAAAACTTAAGCATTACAAAAATATAAAGAGAGAAAGTAAGAGCATGATCTTGATCTAAAAACCAAGATGCCTAAATGCATGACAAATGACTCATTTTATAGGCCAAAATTGAAAACTATTGATTTGATGACTAATTAAAGAGTGGGTAACCACGTCTTGAATTGATGACACTTCTTATCTTCTTCTCTGAATAAAATGTCATTGATAAGGTCAGAATTTAAACCAAACTTCCATATAGAAGTTCTAGAAAATTGTGTCAACTTTTCAAAAAAAATTGACATTTGAACTTCTAGTACTCGAGATAAGGGTTGAACACTGAATAGTGTCTGGGTTGTAAGATAGATTCAGCCTTTTATATTGTTGTGACACGATAAAGAGATTGATGTCTTCTCCCAAGTGCAGGAGTGTCGAAGTAATAAATAACCCGGCAAGACCGGGGTCGAACCACAGGGAGGTTATTGTACAAATTATAAATAACAACAATTCCACAACAACAATAATAACAATAACAACAATAATAATATTAATAATAGTACTAGTAGTGGTAGTAGTAGTAGTAATAATAACAACAATAATAAAGAGAAAGAAGAAGATGAGAACTTTGAGATGAAATATTAAAGCAAGGATTAAACAATGATAATAACAAATGTCAAGGTTAGAGGTTCCACTAATGGTATGTCAAACAAGTATGGTATAAACTCTTATTGTTCAATTGGAAACCACACAAAAAGGAGGTTCGGGCAGGAGGACAGATTCGGGCTTCTTTGTTGTTGCAATAA
>SRLM01001189.1:6073-69961 GCA_015708895.1 Populus ilicifolia | reverse complement strand
TGCGAGTTAAAACAAGCCGATCATAAAAAGCGGTCAAGCAAATAGCTGTATTTTTAAGAGGTAGTCAAGTTATAGGGGTCATCCCTAAAGCTTTAGCACAAAGAAATATCATTGGAAAAACAATAAGAGAGGAACTACAAGTCTCTATAATGTATGATCGAATGAATGCGATGTTTAAACACACTGATGTTTTCATTGCCTTACCAAGTAGTCTGGATACATTGGAAAAGATCTTTTATATTACATTTTAGGCCCAACTGCACATTCACCATAAACTCATAAGTTTGTCAAATGTTAATGGTTTTTATGATAAATTATTTTCTTTTCTTAATCATATTGTGTAACAGAAATTTATAATATTTTCGGCACGACAAATCATAATCTATGCTGCTGCTATTGAACAATTGATTGACCAATTACAATCTTTCACTCCTATAATTTATCCGTCCATGAGTCTCATAAATTGGTCAACTAAGAAAAGTCGTAAAAAGTTTAGATTAGATTTGAGCCTTCGTTTGTGAATCCTTTATCTTTTGGTTTTCTTAATAGTATATTATTTTATTTTATTATTTCTTATATTTGTTTAAGTGTATTTCAAGTTTGTCAGTGTTTAATGTTTCAATTGATGTCGTCTATACTCTATCTTTCTACCGTAGGACATTGAGGATAATATCTTATTTTGGTTAGGGAAAAAGGGTAGTAGTTGATATTAAAAAAAAAATTAACTGTGTTTTTAAAAAAAAAACCATTTGCAAACTATTGTTACTAAGATGGTAGAGTAAGGAGAAATTTTATTGACTCTTGAGACATATCTTGGTTAATATTTTTCAATGGTTATTTGCAATATTCATAACAAGATCTATCAAAATACTTTTTGAAATATGCATGTTTACAAACTCTCGCATTGTTATTACTTAATTCAGCTTATATACTTATTTAACAAGTATTTTTAAATGTTTATTTTCTCACACACACACACTTTAACATATAATTAGGGGTTGTATATTGGATTATTACATTATTTATATTTTTTTGTTAAAGGTAACAACTAAGGGAAAGGGGTAGTATATAAATTTCAAAAATAAAAAAAAAATAATGATAATAAAAACGTAGATAAGTTTGGTTTTGTAACTCCATAACCTAAGCAATTAAGCCCGAAAAGGTGTTTTAACACCTAATACCCTAAAAGTCAACTAACTTGGGAGCTATTAGCCTAATACTTATTACATGGGTAGAGGAGAAAAGCTTAAGGGAATCAAATATTGCACTATCCACATATTAGTATCTGCAACCCGAGTTGTTAAGCTTGAAGAGGTATCTCAACACCAAAAGTCCTAAGACCAACTAGTCTGAGAGTTATTAGCCGAAAGCTTATTACATGAGTTAAAGATACATTGTATTTTTAAGTTATATGTATATTAATTTAAAAAAAAAGATAATAATCTCAACCCAAGAAAGTTAAACTTAAACATTAGAACAAAAAACATTTTTCTTCCAAGTAAAGCCTCATAACTAGGTATTGATATATTGAGCACAAAAAAAAAGTTTATTAATATCTTGTTTAAAAGTTATTGAGCAGATATATAAATTTAATGAGAGTTTGTTTATCTGGATAGATTAATGAAAGTTAAATGATGAATGTCTTACTTTGTAAAATTTACAAATTGTTTTTCTATTTTAACGTTTTGTTTACTAGGAACCAGTAATAAGTTGGTGAAGGATGTGATTAGTACTTAAAAGTGTATTTTTATTAAGGTTTTATATCATAATTTTGCACTTGAAGTATCAATAACTCCTTAACTAAAGCATGTTATATAATAATATATCTAATAATATAAGATACCTTTAATTTGTGGTAAATATTCATCTAAAATACAGGCCTATCACATAAATGAAAGAATTGATTGATGAGTTTAAGTACTGAAATTGAAAGGACAAAGAGATGGTCAAACTTAGAAAAGAGATGCTGGTGCAGTCCAAATTAGAAATCTGTTCGGTACTTGGATCATATCTAGAACTGTAGATCTCAAATTTAGATCTACTTTATATGAATGGAAAAGTAAGACATAGGTCTGCAACTTTCATATGAGGCATGATTTTAATAAGGTCGTTTTCAAACTCAAATTCAAATTATAGCAACAATGAAAAAGTTTGAATCTGTCCTGCAATCCAAACATTGTTCAGTGTTCAGCTCATATCTTAGTTCTAGAAGTTCAAATGACCTTAATTTAAAAAAAAAACTGAGATAATTTTCTACAATTTCATATTGAGGTTTGGTTCAAATTTTAACGTTATCAATGACGTTTTATTCAGACAAAAGAAGATAAATATTGTAACCAAGTCAAAAGTTGGCTACCTACTCATCAATTAGTTATCAAATCAATAGTTCTCAATTTTGACCTATAAAAGGAGGCATATGTTATGCATTTAGGTATCATAATTTCCAGATCAAGATCATGCTCTTGCTTTTTCTCTTTGTATTTTTGTAATGCTTAAGTTTTGTTTTCATAAATATTTTGTTTATGCCTTTCAATTCCTTTCCTTTACTTAGTTAACTTTTATTTTATTTATATTCTTATCTTGTTTATTTATGTTTCTCTTTTTCATTATATTTAGCTAAGTTTATTATTTCAAGATGAAAAGCTTACACTCATGATGTAAGAATAAATATAGTGTAAACTTAACATGGATTTTAATGTTTGATACTAATATATTTTGTATTTGTTATCATATTCACTCTTTAATACTTTGCTTATTAAATGACTAATCTAGATTTATGTTGTATAACACTTTGTATAATAAATATGTGGCACTTTCATAGCACAAACCATATGGTATAACCAACACCTGTTCTATGAAAGGAATTTAATTTGTTGTTAACATAAGTTATAATCATAAATACCTGACAACATTTACAAATATTAGCATTATTTAAATAAAATAACTAATGTAATTATGTTAATAATTTATAATCTGATTGGAACCTTTTTTGTGTGTGGTTTCTATTTTAATAATATATTATACTTGTTTGAAATACTATTAGTGGATCTTCTAACCTTAATATTTGTTTTTATCATTCTTTGATACTTACATTGATCTTCCATTTTAAAGTTTTCATTAACTTCTTCTTCTTCTTCTTATTTTATTATTATTATTATTATTATTATTACTACTACTACTACTACTACTTTTAATAGTATTATTGTTATTATTAGTACTACTACTACTACTATTGGTACTACTACTTTTAATAGTAGTATTATTATTAGTACTATTATTATTATTAGTACTACTACTACTATTGTTGTTGTTGTTGTTGTTGTTGTTGTTGTTGTTGTTATTGTTTATAATTTATACAATTAACCTCCTTGTGGTTCGACCCCGGTTTTTTTCGAGTTATTTATTACTTTGACACTCCTGCACTTGAGAAAAGACATCAACTTTTTAGTCGTGTTATATTTTCAATTTGATCCTTATTATTTTAATTTTTTTATTCTTTTATAGAAGTTTTATTATTTTTAAATTCACCCTTCAATCAAAGTTAATTATTTATTTTATTATTATTATTTTGGTCCTCGTTCTTTTCATTTATTAATGTTTATATTATTTTCAATTTAACTCTGGAATTGAAAATTTGTTGTTTCCTTTTGATTTTCTATTTTTTTTGTTTTGATTTTAACCTTTATTCTTTTACTTGCTATTTTTTTGGATTTTTTTTTAAGTCAACCAACAACATTTCATTTCCTATAAATAGGACTTCATGAGTTTTTTTATATATAGTAATTTCAGTATGATGACTTACACAACTAAAAGATTGATGTCTTCTCCTAAGTGCAAGAGTGTTGAAGTAATAAATAACCCGGCAAGACCGGGATCAAACCACAAGGAGGTTAATTGTACAAATTATAAACAACAATAATAGCAATAACAACAACAACTATAATAGTAGTAGTAGTAGTAGTAGTAGTAGTAAAAAGAGAAGAAAAGGAAGATAATAAGAACTTGGAGATAGAATATTAATGTAAGGATTAAACAATGATAATAACAAATGTCAAGGTTAGAGGTTCCACTAATGCTATGTCAAACAAGTATAGTATAAACTCTTATTATTCAATTGGAAACCACACACAAAAGAGGTTCCAATGAGATTATAGATTGTTAACATGATTACATTAGTTATCTTATTTAATTAATGCTAATACTTATAAATTCATCAAGCATTCATGATTATAACTTATGTTAACAACAAATCAAGTTCCTTTTATAGCTCAGGTGTCGGTTATTCCATACAGTATGGACTATGAAAGTGTCAAGTATTTGTTGTACCAAGTTTTATACAATATAAATCAAGATTAGTTATTTAAAAAGCAAAGTATTAAAAAGTGCATAAGATAACAAATATAAAACATGTTAGTATCAAACATTAAAGTTTATATTAAATTTATACTATATTTATTCTTACACCATTAGTGTAACATTTTCACCTTGACATAACAAACTTAGCTAGACATAATGAAAGAAAAAAATAAACAAAATAAGAACATAATAAGATAAGAGTTAACTAAGTAAAGGAAAGGAAATGAAAGGCATAAACTTGATATTAATGAAAGCAAAGCATAAACATTACAAAAAATACAAAGAGAGAAAACAAGAGCATGATCTTGATTTGGACACCAAGATGCCTAAATGTATGGCAAATGTCTCCTTTTATAGGCCAAAATTAGGAACTGTTGATCTGATGACTAATTAATGAGTGGGTGACCAACTCTTGACTTGGTGACAATCTTTATCTTCTCTTGTTTGCCCAAAACGTCATTGATAACGTTCAAATTTGAGCCACTTGAAACATAAAAGTTGTAGGAAATTGTCTCAGCTTTCTTGTGTAAAAAATTCAGCTCATTTCGACTTCTAGAACTCCAGATACGGCCAAAATACTGAACTGTGCTTAGGCTGGAGGGCAAATTCAAGCTTTTTTGTTGTTGCAACAATTTAGACTTGAAAATGGTCTTTTTAGATCTTAGGCTCCATATGAAAGTTGTAGGCCTATGTCTTACCTTTCTATCCATATAAAGTAGACCTAAATCTAAGATCTATAGTTTCAAATATGACCATCAAACATGTTAAAATTGGTGCCAACAAGTTCTACTAGAAGAGTCTTATTTTGCTTATTTTAAACCTTAATGTAACCTAAAAAATCAAATCTAGGTTAAGGATGCAATATTTTTTACAGTTTGATTCGGTGGTTTGAATCATATTTTGAGGTTTAAAAGGTTGATAGATTGGTTTCTTAGTGATTCAAGAGTGTTTATAGGGTGTTTTGTGGTTGAAATGAGTTGGAAAAAAGTTTTTCATAAATCTGATTTTCTAGCTACCATAATGATGGCCAGAATATAAGACGGCAAACAACATGTTATTTGCCACAACAAGCAATATATCATTGGCCCCTTTCAAAAAGAAAAAAAATAACAAGACCAAACACTAAGCCTAGACTATTTTCTTTTGTTACATGTGTGTGTGTTTCAATTAATACCTTTTTTTAATGTATGCTTTTTAAAATATTTTTAATTTTTTATAGTTAATACCTCTCCTGTGTCATTTTTTTAGCTTAATTATTTTTTTTTAAATAGCGATTGTATTTTAATTATATCGAGTGTTTTTAATTTTTTACGAGGTTAGTATGTTTTACATATATTTCATATAAATTAATTTTTTTATAAACTAAAAAAGTTTGTTTTTATAATATTTTTAATATATTCAACCTTACATATTATTTTTTTCCTTCCTTTTATTCAACATATTTTATGTGTTTATCAATTTATATTATAAATTAATTTTAATAAATAAATTCATTAAATATAATCAATTAAGTGACTCGTATTATATTATTAAATATCTTGATTTATATTTTTTTAATTTATTCAGTTTTATTTGATTTTTTGTTAGTATTTTTCTATTAAAATATCATAATCTCATGATTTGGAATGCATAATAAATATAAAATCTTGACATATCTCATATTGATGTCATGAGTTTTATGTTTCAACTCAGTTTTTTCTAAAACACTATTCTTTTTATTTATTTTTATTATTATTATTTTATTTTTTATTATATTATTAAATTAATTAAAATTTAACTTAATAATCAGAAGTTAAGGCTGTCATGGTACCGCAGTGGGAATCTTTGATTTTAAGTCTTCGTCATGCCTTCATGGACCGACCATATTGAGAGGGGGAGAGACAATGTGTGCAGGTTTTTTTTTCTTACAAAAAAAAACAAACAAACAGGAATGACTTCATGAACCATTAACCCAAGTTTTGTCATCAAGAGAGTCCAGTCCACATGCTTTTTAGGGTACGAGAGTGTAGTGAAGGAGTGAAATGTTCCAGTCTTTTCTTTCGAGTAGTAAAGAATGTCTACGAGCTTTGATTGCATCCGAAGGCGGCGTTTTCTTTTTTTTTAAATGTGAATTATGGTATAAACAAACACTTTTAAAAAAGAGATTTTCGCGTCTTCAAATCAATTTTATCCATCAGGTTTCTTCGCCTGCAAGGAGCACCTGTATTAATGGTCCCCGTGTTCCTGCCCCCTTATTTGTCAGTGGTAATTACAAATTTATTACACAGCAAGACGAAGACCCATCTCCATTGCTAAACTACTATATAACTTGAAAGAATATCAAGAAAATATAAAGAAAATGGCAGATTCAAAAATGTTAAACAACTCACAGAACATAATCGCTGCTATATTCTTTATATCGGAAGTTACAGGGTGAAGACGAGGAAGCAAATGCGTTAAATCTCTCAACTATTGTCACAAGCTTAACTTATCAAATCGTACAGTTAGTGTACATACATTAATACTCAGATTGCTTTTTGTGTAATGAACTGGGGAAGCAACTCACCCACTATAACTGGATAAAGAATTACTAAGAAACTAATAAAAAAGGCTATGGAAGCAACTGCAGAAGGCCAAAAAACCCTACAAATTTCCCAAAAGCAAGCAGAAAAAATAATGGACTTCATTAACACGGGGAAGGCATACGATTTGGCAAAATCAAGGTTGAAGACTTCTTCTGCAGCTTCCCTTTCAGCTGTCTGATCTTTGCATCTACCCTTGCTGTGAACCCAATCTTGGTTTCTTGTCTTGCCTTGGATCGTTCCCTTCTCCACATGTGTTGATCCTTAACATCCTTCTTATAGTACTTGATTTCTTGGATGATATGATGATCCATCGGATTGAAACATCTTTGGAATGATATGTGAGCAAGGTAGGGCAGAATACATGCGACTGTTACCAAGAGGATGGTACACCAGTAGATAGGTGCTGGACCAAGAGCTTCAACTAAAATTTTGTGGGCATCCTCTGAATAATATGGAGGCAACATCCCATAAAGTAATAGAAACAAGTACCAAGTGGCGATGCTTCCCCAGACAAAGAGATGTTGTATCCATGTAAAGTGGCTCATTGTGAGCGCAATCTGGCAGTTTACAGCACTGATTATGCAAGAGAACATAGTAGCACCCATGGCAGCCATATCAGCAGTTTGGCCTTCAGCGCGGAATGCTTGGTTATAAAAGATCATGATATTGAGGATGAAAATGACAAGAGAGGTATAGAGACCATTACCCATCCACCCAAGTATTCTATACCAATCAAAAAACAAATTTTTAGGCCCTTGCTGATACAATGCTGGGAACTGCAGAATGAAGAAATAACATTATTATCATGGCAGAGAGATAACTGGTAAAATGGGGAAAGTTGCATAAAAATAGTCCAGTGATTAATGGGACTAACCTGTAAGCAGACCTCAGAAGACACATCTTGTTCGAAAACTCCAAGTGAAATGACAGGCAATGAGGTAAGAATGACATTGAACAATAGCATGTACCAGTCATTGTAAACAGATTGCCCAGAAAAGGCTGTGAATGCCTCAAAGTAGAAAAGGGTAAGGCCGAATGCTATATTTTTGTAGAAAAAATAGCAAATCTGAAAGCAAAAGAACCCATTTAATGAAACAACAACTAAGCATGCGGAGCACACATGTCTATGCAGTGGATACAAAAATACAAATGATAAAGGGAAATATGAGATAGTCTCTTGATTATTACCATCTGAGCAATTCTCTTGTAGCACCAGTGTCCATGGACTACTAAAAGTCTTTCAAGAAACCGAAACTGGGAAATAGAAAAATCACTTGCCATCACAGCCTGTAAATCCATTAGAAAACTCATAAGCTTCACAGGAATATTACGAAGCTTACATGTATAAGTAAAACTTGATTCTCTGTTTCTTCACTAGACAACCACAAGAAGTTATGAGAAAGTGGTGAAATTGGAAGGCAGAAAATAAAATAAAAGCTCAGCATAATATTTTGATCTCAGTTCCAATTTAAGACCAAAGATGGAAGACAAGTTAATTGTCACACGTGTCCAACCCAATTTTAAAATCTGCAAGACATGAAATTTGGAAACTGCAAAAAGAGAAGTTACAGATACTGCCCAGAAACAGCTGGAAATAACAGCACAGAAACATAGAATGTCTCCAAGTTTGCTTCTCAGAAAAAGGCAATATCATTTTGTAGATGCTGCATGCCGAAGGAATCGGTTAGACATGTTACCAACCTGCATGCCTTCCACCCCACTGATACCAACTCCAATGTCAGCTTCTTGAATCATCCCAACATCGTTTGCACCATCACCTATCGCTAACGTGGTTTTTCCAGTTCCTTCCTTTACTAATCTTGTTACCTATATCAGCAGATTAATAATTTAAAACACAACAAAAAGACGTGTATTTATTTGTAAAGGCATTGTCAGTTTGATGATTCAAGAAAAGAAAATACAATCTGGAAGAAAGTCCACTGATCAAGGTAAAAAATGCATACTAGTGCCTTCTGCTTGGGAGATACACGACAGCATATGACAGATGCACAGACAACAGCCAATGCTAAGAACTGATGCTTCATATCATCCTCTAAAGCATAGGATAGGGTTTTTCCATCAATAATTAATGCAAATGCCGCATGCGGATCCTTTTCCAGCTTGACCATTTGAGAGGCATTGGTGATTTGCATCAAAATGTTCTCTTGCACAGCCTGTGTGATGATGAATTACAAAAATCTCAGGCATCAAAGGAAATCAAGTCCCTAAAAGGAAAATGCTGGTACTCTTTCACCTAGTATTTCACCTGCTTTGATTCCTGGGCTACTGCATCTGAATTCATTACAGTTACGTAGATCTGCTTCATGCCCTGACGGAGTAAACTACATGAAAATCTGCATCATGCACAAGCAGAAATTTATAGCTTCTGAAATAAAGTAAACATAGATTACAAAGAAACTTGTATGTGGAATCTTAAGAGGCAAACCCTATGTTGATTGCAGTTTCCATCTTATCCCCTGTCAAAACCCAAATCTTGAGACCAGCTTGTGCAAGTTTGTCTATGCACTGGGGCACCTTGAGAGAAAAAAAATGGACATAAGCAGAAACAAAACAAAAAGGAACATCTTAATTATGTCTCTAAGACAATCTTATCATGTACCCCTTTTTGCAATTTGTCTTCCACTGCAGTAGCACCAACAAGAACCAGATCCTTTTCCATCATATCTGCAACTCGCTCAAGCATTGCTTCTCTGTCAGCGCTAATAGAAGTTTTAGCTTTGACGAACTCATTGTTCCATGCTGAATACTCAGACTCATCAAGCTTTTTATAAGCAAGTGCCAATGTACGCAACCCAACTTCTCCGTAGTCATTCAAATGCTTAGCAGTAGTTGTTTCATACATTCTTCCATTCTTTGATAATCTATCAAATATTATACTGCATAATTCAAGCAGGAGAATGCATTACAATGCATTATATTACTTCTTTGTTCCCCTAAATTTCCTATTAAGGCCACAGGAGAAGGTTCTGGATGCTTTAACAATTGATTGCTAAAGATTAGAATAGACCAAGTAAGAGACAGTTGCAGGCCTAACCTATCAGCACCTTTGCACAGGAGTAGAATTTGATCATCCTCATCTCGCACGATGACAGACATTCGCTTCCTTTTGCTTGTAAATTCCAACAAATTGAGAATTTTGAATTCTCTGCAAGATTCCCAGGATACATTTAAGATGTTAAGATACCTTTTATTAAAGTGATGGAAAAAACAAATATATAAACAGGGAATTGTCAATTTGCAACCTCACCTTTCAATCAATTGTCCTGGGTGTGCATATTTTTCACGAATAAACACGCTTGATTGAGTTCGTTTACAAAATTCAAAACCAAATTCTCTTGCCGCAGCAAGAAAGGCCGCTTCGTCAGGTGACTCAGCTTCATATGTAAACACACCAGTCTCTTCATTCAGCTCAGGAACAGCTGTCTGACAAATTGCTAGTATCCTGAAAAATAGCAAAATGACCTCTGTATTGGGCTCTTTCAACCAATTTCCATTCATGAGATTGTTGTCCTCAAAACTAAATCCCTTTATTGCTGGCTTCTGATCATTTTCAACTTTGGAAGTAATAACACTCTCAAGTTCAATTTCTGGACCTCCTCTGCTATCCTCCCATGAATTAGGTGCACTTTTTCTATACCTCGAACCATTAGTTATTTGTGTATCCTGCTCCTCAAGATCCATAGCCATCTGTTTTGCTGCAGCAAGTTCAACTTCACTTGAACGTACACCATATGCAGTACCAGCAATGGAACATTTCAGAAAATCCATCTGATTACAGGTCAAGGTGCCAGTTTTATCAGAGAGGATCGTGTCAACCTGACCTAACTCCTCGTTTAAGTTTGATGTTCGTGCTTGAGCAGTATTGCCAGATTCCTCATCATACATCTGTATGTCTTGGTTAATGAACCTTGCTTGAAACACCTTCACAATCTCAATTGAGACATAGAGAGAAATGGGTATTAAATACCCATAAAGGATGAGGGCAGTGACAAGATGAGCTAGCCCTGACTTGCTGGGCTGATCAGGGTCATAGAGACTATCATTATCAGGATTCCTGGGTTGCATGTACCACCAGTCTGGCATTTGAAGCTTTATCTTCACAGCAAAGCCAATTGAGCTAATGGATGAAATCAGTAAAAGAAGGCTGAGAAGGATGTATATAATTTTGTCCATTTTTTTCTCTATTTTGCTCCTTTTTGAAGGAGACTTTGTTGAGTTCTGCATGACTTTGCTATCAAAACCAGTGAATATCACAACTCCATATACATAAGCTGTATTCCTGAGCTTTGAATCTCTAAGAAGAATCTGACTAGGATCAAGAGGATAAACCTGTCGTTCATACTCAAAATTACCAATAAACGTGTAAAGACTGGGGTTTGGATCTTCACACTTTATTATTCCAGTAAAGTTCTTGAAAGCCTCATCATCCTCCAAAGGCAAGGTTACCTCCAACGATCTCTTAACCTTCAAGTTTGTCTCACCATCTAAGTTCATAGTCTCCACATAGGATACCCCATCATCATAACTTGCTGACAATAGAAGCAAATCTGCCGGGAAAAACTGGTCTTTTTCCACTTTCACCACATCACCAACCTGAATCTTCTGCCATGGCTTATAACCAAAAACCCCATCCCCTTTATGAACACTAGCTTTCCGACTATTAACCTTCATATCCTGCGCAAACCTATGCCAATCTTCTAGAGCTTCTTTTAACATACTAATACCGACAACAAAAGCCAATGGTGCAATCATGCTCACAGGAGAGAATGGGGCAACAGCTGTAAGTGAAAGACCTGCAGCCACTAGGAAGTAGAAATTAGCAACCCGATGGAACTGCTCAAACAGAGCCTTGGGCAAGAATGTGACTATATTATACTTGGTGGTAGATATATAATTTGAACAGTATTTCAAGGGTTTTTTCAGGTGCCTATCAGGTCGGTTGCAATGAACAATTCTGGAGAACCCAGGCCCTGACAATGGATGTGGCCCGTCATTGTTGTTGACATTTGGCCTTAAGCAAGAGAATGGGTGGAGATGGCTCCGCCGGAGCCTTGCTCTTATCCTTCCCCGTGTCATCTCTCAAAACTTGATCTCAAAAACACTTATAGTTGATTCGATATACCAAAAAGAACACCTCCCAAAATCTTTATTGAATGCAGATACCAATTGGTCTTTGCTTATAGGCAATTCCTTCTTCTAAGGCCTAATTTAACAAACAAAATATAGGAAATCAGCTGCAAAGTAGATGCATTGGACAACTTGCAACAGTAAATAACATCATTGTTGTAACTCAGCTCCAATATAAAAGAATCATACTTCATTCGTTAGAATTCAAAAACACCACATCCCATAAAGGGCATTCATATTCAAATATGGATTCGTCAAATATTTTATCCCCGGACTTCGCAAATTTGAAACCCCAAAGGAAATGAAAGAATATTCACACAAACACAAGGATACACATAAGAACTAATCCACATTCATTTAAAGCTAGGAAATTTACAGAAGATCTAAAAAATTGACCACAAACACTCAAAAAAGAGAACAATTATTAGGAACTCTTCCAGCTAAAAAAGAACAATCTTTGACACAGGCACAACCTTAAACTCCGCAAGAAACGAAAACCAAAAACAAAAAAGAGAAGCCAATGATCTTCGAGAACGTTACAGAAAGAAAAGGCCACTAAACAAGAAACAAGGATATCAAGAACTCCCAAAAGGAAAAAAAAAAAAAAAAGGTACCTGGAATCAGGAGGCAGGTCCATCTTTAGCAAAAATGACGATGACCCATTTGAGCAGGTGCAGAAGCAAACCTGGAGCTAAGTAGTTGCAGATCAAGAAAAAAGGGGAGAGAGTGTTAAGAGTTAGAGAAAACAAAGGTTGTTCAAGAGAGAGGAAGAATAATTGGTTGCTTCTACAAATAAGAAAGAGAGGAAAAGGAAAGGAAAATAGGCTCTCCTTTTGGAAAATCAGGAAGAACAAACCAATAAATTTAGGGACAGAGCAGCTACTTCTCTCTCTATTTTCTTTTTTCTTTTTTTCTCAAGAAACGAATCAGTAATCACTTGTATTAATTTAATTTACTCTGGTTTTTAATTCTGGTTAATTTATTTTAGGGAGGGACACAAGTTAATGTTTGGTTTATTATTGTTGTCGTTGTTGTGTATTAAAAAATGACCTGGCAATGCTGACGCGGGTGGCAGAGAGAGAGAGTCTTTTGAACCTGGGGACCCACTATTTCCAAGGTGGCACGTCCTCAAAATTGGGGCCGCCTTCTTCTTCCTTGGCGGTAGAGCTGGGGTCAAATGGCAGTAAAAAAAAAAAAACTAGAAATGTTTCGTTCATGTTGGACAAATGGACAGGCTCCTTTATTAAAATGAACCGGCGATTTTAATTTAAAGTTTATTAAAATGCTTCCATAATAATAATATTAATACTACATCATCTTCTCCGGACACACTCAAATTTTATACAATTTGCAAATCAATTAAAACCTTTTTAAAAAAAAGATTGTAAATTTGCTTTTTTCTTTATCAGCTTATTAAAATTATATTTGCCGTTTTATGATGCCCATAGAGTGCCCCGAAATATTGGTGTCATCTCCTTCCTTTTAAAATTGGCTGCCAGCAACAGCGAGTCATTTAGTGGATTGCTAAAAAATATCATGTTAAGCAAATGTAATGTGGTAGAATATATTTAAATATTTAAATCAAAACATTTCAAATATAAAAATAATTGTTATATTAAAAAAATTATTATTAAAAAATTAAGTTAAACTAAAAATAATTATTTTTTATTCGGTTTGGTTTTTATCAAAAAAAATAACTAGACTAAAATTAAAAAAAATAGGTTCAAATTAGTAGTTTTCGGTTTGATTTGGTTCTTATTTCTTAGAACAAAAATCAGTTCAAACATGTTTAGCTTGATTTTTTGGGTTTGGCTTTATTTTGGCTTAGTATATTTCCAGATTAGCTCGGTTTGACTCAATTTTTTTTTAGTTTTTCAGTTTGGATTTGGTTCGATTTAGTTTTTTTGATTTCAAACTTATAAAATCAAAATCAAACTAGATAATTTTTTAAAAATTCTAATTAGTTTTTTTCACGATTCGATTTTTCAGTTTTTTTTTTATTTTCTCAATTTAATTGGTTTTTTGGTTTTTTCCTCACCCCTACATTAAACCATATATAACTTTTTTTTAATATTTAAAAAATTATAACACATTACTAGATGTTATACCTGATGATACGGATCAGCTCATGAACATCATTGACCCATTACATGTTTCAAATTAGTCCATTATAACTTCCTAAGAAAAAGTATTAAAAGAAACATTGAATGAACTAGTTAAATAAGTTTTGGTCAAAGTTGAACTTGGAGATCTTTTAAAACATCAAGGTTTTAAAAGGGAATCTGAATATATTTAATTTGTATGCACGAGGGACTCAATCCACCGTTATATAAACCATGAAGTTTCGATAATAAGGGTATCAATTTTATATTAGTTTCAGCTAGTTTTATTTTATGATTAATTTATTTATTTTGTAGATTCCTTACTAGTTCTGGATTTTCTATTATAAATGAAAGTATTAATCATTTCTTTTAAATACTAGGATTTATTTATTTTATTTTATTTTTTTGTTAGAAAAGAAGAAAAAACAATAAAGAAAACATAGAAATCCATGTTGATTTAGAAAACATATCTGGGAGCAAAGTTTCATTATCATGTAAGGAGAATAGTGCAACAACTTAATTGTGTTTCTTAGTATTTGAAAGATAACAAAAAGTTGTAAAGAGAAGCATTAAAGACAACATTTTTTTTCCCTTCTAAAAGAATGATAAATATAGGGCTAGGATGAGAATCTTATTCTAATTTGAAAATCCAACAAGCGATAACTTCTCTTTTAGTTTCTAAAATTATTAGATAACATTATAAGTTATAAATAAGTCTTGTATCACATATATAATGTTTTTCTTTTATTCTTCTCTTTTAAGCACAAAAACTTAGTCTTATAAGCTTTAATTTTATTTTGTTAGTTACAACCCAAAGGTTATTTGAGCTTGATTAATATTTTATTTTTAGTTAGAATTCAAGGTTTATTTAAATTAGGGTTTAGGTTTACTAATAAAGTTTTTGGGTTAGTTTTTATAAGTAGGTTAATTTAACCCACAAAGATAGATTCATTAGAATTAATTTCTCAAAACTATTTAAACACATGTAAAGCCTAAATTTCAACACTTTTGATGAATAATACTTTTAAACTTTCAGTTTAACATGTAAGAGACATTATTGCATTTTTTAGCTTTTAAATGAACTAAATTTGATTGATCAAATATTAATTGGTTTCATGGTGTTGTTCAACTTTATTTCAATAATGTTGGTATCTTGAGGCTGATTTTCTATCGTGTCACATAATTTTTAGATTTTTTTTTTAGCTTTCTGAGATAAGATCTTAATCTTAATTATGAGTTATATTACCATGTGATCAGAAGGTTCACATAATTTGATCTTCAAATATAAAACAATTAGTTTATTGAATTGATGATAACTTAAATTGTTACTTTATCTAATCCTATTTTAATTATAAATATTATTTATACTTGGACTAGCTTATTAGAAACTAGGTCACAGCAATAAGAATTATTGGTAAGAAATTAAATTGTGATAATAAATCAATTATGAATTCATTATAAATAAGTTTTTGAAATTAAATACTAGAATGTAATTAATACATGAGACTATAATTATAGACTTAAAAAATTAAGTAAAGATGTGAATATTACATAAATTTCTAGAAATTATCTCAAAATAAAATATGTGATATTTTTCAGGGATAAGAGTGATATCTTAAGATATTAAGTTTTGCTTATAAATAAAATGCTTGACCTTGGATTTTTTGAAATAGGATGTAATATTGTAGTACAAGTAGAGAAAAAAAATATAGATAACAAGCTAACACTTAAGTTATATCAATTTTGCTTTTTTTTTTTAAAAAAAAAAAGATTTTTAATGTAATGATTCGAGTCATAATCCAACCTTGATGGGTTAATTAAACCCCAGAAAAAAAATTGATCTTAAGGCAATTATTGCTTAAACCCTAAATAATATTAAATTGTCTAACAAAATCCATAATATTCTAAAAAAATAAAAACTATAATTTTCACTAGATTTATGTTCTTCTAGGAAACCTACCAAACTATTCATCCATTGTAGTATAGTTTATTTAAAAAAAATTCAATTGTATATTTTAAATTATTTTACAAAGTAGATATCTTTAATTTTAATTTAATAAAATATTTATCTTTAGAATAAAAAATACCACATTTTTTTATGAGATGGAAAAATCTATACAAATAATAGGAGCATTTATTTGATTTACTTGCCATACAAGTGATTAATAAAAACATTATATTAACATTAACAAAAAAAATAGTATTTTTATTGCACACTACCTCATAAAAATACTATTCATAATATATTTTTTAATCTATGTTTTTTTTAAAAAAATCATCACCACAAAATACTATTCGATAGACTGGTTTTTTTCAATAATTTTATTTTATCTTTTAAAATCTAATTTATTAGATATTAGACTTCATAAATTATTGTAATTTTCTTTTTATATGGTTATTTAATTTTTATAACCATGTTATAGGTTTACGTGGAGTAATATGGTTAGCTTAAATGTTTTTGTCTCTTATCTTAACTGATTTTTTTTTGCAGTTTCATCCTTCAATATTAAGTTAATTATGAATTAAAATTTATTGTCTGTTTTATTTTATTTTTTATAGGGTTATCATAGTATCATGACCTGAGTTACGGGTTTTGTGAGCTAACTCGAGTAAACTCATACCATGTTATTATGTCTTTTTTTATTGTTATTTTTTTAATTCTATCATTCAACTATGAGTTTATTGGAAATTTATTCGATTTTTTTATGAGGTTATCATAGTTTTATAATTAGGGTTATGAGTTTGGTAGATTAACCTAGAATGACTTAATTCTTTTTTTTAGTTTACTTTCTAAGAGGTTATTACAATCTTATGATTCGAGCCATGTGTTTGGTTAATTAACTTGAGTTGAATCAGGTTGTTTTTTGTGTTTTTTTAAAATTAATTTTTTTATTTCTTCATTCAACATTGAGTTAATTGAAAATTATATTTCATAATTTGTTTTGATTTATTTTATATGGGGTTATCATGCCTCATGACTCAAGTTATGAATTTGACCGGTTAAATTAGGCCGACTTGGGTCATATTTTGTCCTTTTCTTAATTAATTATTTTTTTAATTTTATCTTTTAATATTGGGTTGATTGAGAATTGGGTTCAATGATTTATTTTAGTTTACTTTATATAAGATTATCATAGTCTTATGGTTCGGATTATTGATTTGAAAGGTTACTTGGATCAATTTTCATTTTACTTTTTTTTAAAAATATTGTGTTGAATTTTTTTAAGTTAAACTATATTTTTACTAGTTATTTTAATTATTCCTAAATACATTGAATTGACTGTGTTACATTGAATTCATTACTGTTTTTTCTACTAAAAAAACATTAGATACACTTAGATAACTATTTTATGTTAAAAAGAAAGACTTGACCAGCAGAATACCATACATGATAGTAAGATTAAATACTATGGTATAATTTATTAAGAATAGCTGGCATGGTACAGAGAGCTTCCAAAATTAGGAAGCCTTTAAGTTTAATTTTAATTCATGGCCCCAGGGACAGAGTTATTATTTGACCTTGTCTTAAAAAAGAAAAAAAGAAAAATAGACATTGAAGCTTGACAGATCATCAGGACCCTGTGTTTCCGAACTTGGGATCCAGAAATACTTGTATACTGTACAGCAGGGCATGATTTTTGCAGGTCAAATGAAATTAGAATTGGATAACATGTCAGGATTGTACCTTAAGAAAACATAATAATAATTCAACATATCAGATGGTTGCAATGAATTAAGGAAACGTGGAGTGGGTCCTACATTAAGGTCCCCCACAGCCCCTCTCTTCTCCATTTTATTTGATCTATTGACCACCTCCATGCATCTTCCGAGCCATGGCTCGATCACAGGGTTAAAGGTTGGCACCAATAAACTAAAAGATATTTGATATTATAATAATTTTTATTTGAAAAAAATTATTTTACAAAAATAATATTTTTAGTTGAGATAGGTTTGGTAAAATATATATTTAATTAAAATTATAATTGAAATTAAAGTTGAACAAAAATTAATTTAATGTGTTTGGTTAAGAAATTTGAACAAATTAAGATTATAAAATAACTAAAATGAACATATATTAATATAGATGGTTTTTAATTGAAATATAATATATTTAGTTATTTCTATTATATTATGAAATAAATAATATTTTTTATAAAATATTTTTTAATATTCCATTAAATTATCTACAATTTTATCATGTATAAAATCCATCCGACAAGGACTACAATTTTCATGGCGTTCTGAGCGTGTAATAATATCAGATAAAATATTATCATGAATAAAATTAGAATTACAATTAAATTTTGTAAATGCTACATTATCACGTAATTTCCTTTCAATATAATTATGTAGTGTCATTAAATAATGTTAAACATCATTTTTTTGAATAAAATAGAATATCTAGTTTTTTAATAAAATATAATATCTGAAAAAAATTATATTTTTTTATTTTACTAGTCGGATCAGGTCCAATATATTTAGACTTGGACCAGACTCGTTCCAGGATATTAATAATGGAGAAATGTAGCAAAAAAAAAAGAAAAAAAAGGGAAATGAAAAAAGTAATGGAGACAAGATGGTTATTTTGAAAAATTTTTATCATGGTTTCATTATCGTTTGGCAAGAGACAACAGAAGGAAATTGAGGGGAACAAACTAAGAAGAATAAGGATGAAAATTTAAGAAATGAGAGGATCTTTCCAGATCTGAACAATGGAGACCTCTCGGGTTGTTTTGGGGAATTTTTGCAATGGTTAATTATTTGCACTGTTGGTGAAGGAGAGAGGAGAACACGCCTTCCCGAAAAGCAAATCCAAATTGTTTTTCAAGAAACTGAGTTATAGCTTTAGTTTTGGGTGGGATCTATAACAATAAAGTGGTTAATATCTAACCAAACATTATAAATAATATTTTCTTGTAAATATAATCACAGTTGTAGCGCCAAACACACACTCAATCTAAACTAAAAATGGGTTATTGAGTTTAGAATGGACCTATCAAATTAATAATAGTGACCCCTTTGTAGAACGTCAAAGGCATAAGTGTTAGAAGAAACCTTGTAAGATCTTGTTTCAAAAAAATTTAGGATCATTATTTCAAAAATTATTGCATAAAGACATATTAGGTGATTTTTTAGCCTAACTAGATCTGCCCCGTTTTATGCCACATGTATATACTGGCCCCCCTGAAAATTATTGTTTAAAAGGAAATTTTAAATAAAAAACATTTAAAAGTACAAAATTATATAAAAAAATAATTTGAGTAAACCTGAAATAGCATGATAGACATGTAACCTGAGTGATAAAAGATGAGCTAACTTAGATTAAACTACAAACCCAATACTATGACATAAAAAATTGAAGAAAGTCACAAAGCTGAATTTTTAAAAGAAATAATATTGAATGATGAGATCAAAAAAGAAACAAACCAAAAAAAGTATGTTAACCTGTATTAACTTTTCAAACGCATGATGAGGTTATTAGGCTGGAAGAACCATGCATGGAAAAACTACATAACATAATCCTCGACAAATTAAATATTAAATGATGAAATTGAAAAAAAATTAATTATAGAAAAGGATTAAAAAAAGCATTTAGAAGAGTAAGGATAAAAAATCAAATAAAAAATAAATTAAAGAGTGACAAGATTTTTTTATTAAAGACTGAAATTGAAAAGAAAAACACTTTAACAAAATGATAATAAAAACCAAAATAATTATGATTAAATTGAAAAAAAAATCATAAATTTAGATTGAGGAAGGAATTGAAAAACAATAAAAATTGCACAAAAAGATTTAAAAAATTGAAATCAAAAGATTGTCAACGAAGTGAAAAATGAACATTTATATCATGTTGTTGATGATGAATAGGCTACATGTGTGATATTATTTAGTATATTACCTGAACTTCAAAGGCAATATGAGAATATAAATACCCATATTATGATTATGTATCTTAAAGAAATGTTTGATGAGGTTAATAGGATTAAAAGATATAAGACCACTAAGGAATTGTTCCACTACAAGATGACAAAGGGTTCTTCAGTGAACATGCATGTTTTAAAAATGATTAGCTATATTAAGAAATTGGACTGGTTGGGTTTTCATAGACCATGAGTTAAATGCTAACCTGGTTTTGGAGTCATTATCCCTAGAACTTTTCATAATTTATTAAGAACTATCATATAAACAAGTACTAAGTCATTATGAATTATTTAATAATGAAATTAAAGATAGTACTAGATTTAAAAGATCCTTTTACTAAGTCATTATCTATACAGGAGCATTAATGTTAATAGAGCAATGTAGTATTAGATACATGAGTGACTGATTTCAGTACATATAAGAGATTGTTAGTTTAATATGTCCTATAATCAATCAGTTGTTTACACGAGATATTATTATAATAATGTAAATACATATTTATTATTAATAAATATTTAATTTATCTCTAATATTTATATAATATTATATTAATGAATTTAATATTTGATTTATAAATCTAAAGTAGAGATAAAGTCCATGGAACAAAAATACTTTCTAAATAAAATTATAAAGTTGTTACAATTATGAGATTTTTATTGCATCAAAACACTATTTTTTAAATATTTAAATATTTATTAAAGCTGTAAAAACTAGTATATATTATATCATTTTCTTTATGAAAGGAAATGATTGTCCTTATAAGTTGAAGTATAAAGGATGCCTAGAATTAATATATAGGTATTTATTATAAGACATGTATATTGAATAAACGCATATGAGAATTTCATATAGAGAAATCATATTTATTTATGGAAAGGATCACATGACAGATGTATAAATGATCCTTAGACTTGAGACAATTAAGTAATCTTATATATAAAATATTATGTTTTGATTATATTACATATTAAGGTAATGAGGAGGTAGATATTATATATAACATCAATTATATGAAGGTACTTGAGTGATCAAGATTTAAGAGAGGATACATCCCTTTAGGTGATATTCTTAAATAGTATTTATTGAGAAATCATTTGCCTAAGTAGAATGAGATTTGAAAAGAGTTTTAAATTTATTCAAACGATAAATAATTATTATGTATAAAACAAACATGATTTAACATAGCATACATACTACATGTTTTAATGTTAAATAATAACATTATTGATGAAAATATATTAATTATATTAAGAAACTAATTAATAAAATATTAACTCAAACTTTTAACAACTTTCTAATTTTTAGGGATCATGACACGTTGTTAAATAATGTACTTGATCTTCAAATATAAATTAATCAATTATTGAATTCATAATAAATGCAATTATTTAATTAATTTATTTTTATTTAATTAGAATTATAATTTATATTTAAACCAACATATTAGATACCTAATGGGTCACATGTATTAAGAACTATTAGTCAAAAATTAAACTGAGATAGTTAATCAAGTGTGACTTGATTTATACTAATTCTAGAAATTAAGTACTATAATGTATTCAATTCAGATATTATAATTATAGTCCTAGAATAATAAAGTCGAGACTTGATTGATTAAATTTATAAAATTATCCTTAAATACTATATAAATATTATTCGAAGGACAAATTGATATTTTGCTAATTTATAGAGTTTTTCAAATTTTCCTATAAATTATAAACTATGTCTTATTTTTTTTAGTTGTTATCTGTTAGATAGAAAAACTATCTAAGTCACAAAATAAGACGTTAGAACTTTAGGCATAACAAACTCTCTCTCTTAAATAGGGATTAAATAGATTTCTAACATGATCAAAAGATTGATGTCTTCTTCCAAGTACAGGAGTGTCAAAGTAATAAATAATCCGATAAAATTGAGGTTAAACTACAGGGAGGCTAATTGTATAAATTATAGATAACAATAATGCAACAATAACAACAACAACAACGATAGTAATAATAATAATAATAGAAGAAGAAGAAGAAGAAGTTGATGAAAACTTTGGATGGAAGATTAATGTAATGATTAAACAATGATAACAACAAATATCAAGGTTAGAGGACCCGTTAATGGTATGTCAAACAAGTATAGTATAAACTCTTATTATTCAATTGAAAATCACACACAAAGGAGATTCCAATCATATTATAAATTGTTAACATGATTACATTAGTTATCTTATTCGATTAATACTAATACTTGTAAATCTTGTTAGATATTCATGATTATAACTTATGTTAACAATAAATCAAGTTTTTTTTTATAGCTCATGTGTTAGTTATACAATACAGTTTGTGCTATGAAAGTGCAAAACATTTGTTGTACTAAGTGTTATACAATATAAATCTAGATTAGTTATTTAACAAGAAAAGTATTAAAGAGTGAATAAAATAACAAAAATAAAACATGTTAGTATCAAACATTAAAGTTCATGTTAAGTTTACACTATACTTATTCTTACACCATTAGTATAACCTTTTCACCTTGACATAATAAACTTAACTAAATATAATGAAAGAAAGAAAAATAAATAAACAAAATAAAATAAAATAAAATAAAATAAAAGTTAACTAAGTAAAGAAAGGAAATGAAAGGCATAAACAAAATATTAATGAAAATAAAACTTATGTATTACAAAAATACAAAGAGAGAAAGCAAGACATGATCTTGATTTAGAGACCAAGATGTCTAAATGCATGGCAAATACCTCCTTTTATATGCCAAAAATAGGAATTATTGATTTGATGACTAATTCATGAGTGAGTGTCTAACTCTTGGCTTGATAACAATCTTTATCTTCTCTTGTTTACCCAAAACATCATTGATAATGTCAGAATTGAAACCACTTGAAAACATGAAAGTTGTAGGAAATTATCTCAGCTTTCCAAAAAAAAATAGAGGTCATTTAGACTTCTAGAACTTTAGATATTGGCCAAACACTGAATTGTATTCAAGCTACAGGACAGATTCAAACTTCTTTATTGTTGTTATAATTTGGACTTGAAAATGGCCTTTTTAAATCTTGAGCTCCCATGAAAGTTGTAGGTCTATGTCTTACCTTTTCATCCATATAAAGTAGACCTAAATCTGAGATCTACAACTCCAGATATGATCCAATTATCAAACAACGTTCAAACTTTAGATATTGGCCAAACTTTAGATATCTATGTCTTACTTTAGATATTGGCCAAACACTGAACTGTATTCAAGCTACAAGACAGATTCAAACTTCTTTATTGTTGTTATAATTTGGACTTGAAAATGACCTTTTAAAATCTTGAGCTCCGATGAAAGTTGTAGGTCTATGTCTTACCTTTTCATCTATATAAAGTAGACCTAAATCTGAGATCTACAACTCCAGATATGATCCAATTATCAAACAACGTTCTGGTTTGAACTGCACCAGCATCACTTTTCTAAGTTTGACCATCTCTTTATCCTTTCAATTTTAGTTCTTAGATAGTGTTTAGATATGTTAGTACGGATGCAATTAGAAAAAAAATTGTGTAACACATGTTTGGTTAACCACGAACCATAGTTTGTTTTTATATAGGTCCCAGTACAAACTATAGTTCAATTGTAAAAAATGAAAAGCAATTACGCATTGCTTTTCATGAGTTTCTCCTATCTCATCACTGATAATTACAATTAACTTTCTCAATTGTCCTCTATCCCTCTTTCTTTAATTTCTCAACGGTCACAAAAAACCCAACAAATTAATAGTGGAAGGTTGTTGTAGATCAATAACACCTAGTTTTAACATTTTCCTATACTGTTTCTTCATGCGCTACACCTCCCTCTCATCACTGGAACTTTTCCATAACTACTGTCAATTACTGTTCTTATAACCTCATAATTTTTTTTCTAGTTTTGGTCGCAGATCAATGTAATTCATGAACTAAAAAACCTCAATTTCCTTCCATAAAATGTTCTCCTTTCTCTTCTCTTGCTATAACCCTATTTCTATTTTACCCTAAAACCACCAATGCTGGAGCAAGCTTATTCCTCTTTATCCATTCTTTCCAAACAAAGATTAAAAACACAAACCTTCAATGATCTGTCCCTTCACTATTACAATTACAGAAAACCCCCAAGAGATTTGTGCTGGGAAAGGTCCACGAGCGAGATACCAGTAAGTATTATGCGTTCCCCTTATCAATTTTGTTTAACATGTTACTCAAAATCTAATTTCTGAAATAAGTCTCTATTGTTTTTATCTTTACAGAACAAAGTTGCAGCATCGTGGTGGTTTACAAAACAAAGAAAGAGACTGAGATTAGTTCTTGCTTTATATCCATCTTTATTTTTGTTTTTTTAGATGAAAAATTGTATATTTATGCTGCTGCATGCTTTATTACTATTAACACTATAATTGTTGAATTGATTTAGGAGTTTGTTGCTACTACTGCTGCTTGTGTTCTATTTACTGTGCCTTCGTTAATTTTTTTGAATTTATAGCAAATTTCAATGCTTCTTTTGCTTATCCTCTGCTTTGCATGTGTTTTAATTTATTTATTTTTACTTGAAAACCTGCATTTTTATGATGCCTTTATATCTTTGTTACCCATATCAATTTTGTAGTAGTTGTAGCTCAAAATCTATTTTATCTTTTGGGTCTCCATTGTATCTATTTGCAGGATAAAGTTATAGAATGAGGTAAGTTCTTGCCTTATCTCCATCTTCATTTTTAAATTTTTAGATGAAAAATTGCATGTTTGTGTACCTGCATGATCAATTACTGTGTGTTCTGTTATTGAAAAATTCCAAAGCTATTGTTGATTGTCTTATATTTACTATGCCTTTGTCATTTATTTTGAATTTAAAAGAGTTTAATTGCTTCCATATATTGCTTGTCTATTGTTCTTTATTCTGGTTTTGTTTCTTATGTCTACTGATACGACGAAAAGATTGATGTCTTCTCCCAAGTGCAGGAGTGTCGAAGTAATAAATAACCCGGCAAGACCGGGATCAAACCACAGGAAGGTTATTGTACAAATTATAAATAACAATAATACAACAACAATAACAATAACAACAATAATAATAATAACAACAACAACAATAATAATGATAATAATAGTACTAATAATACTAGTAGTAATAATACTACTACTAATAATAATAACAATAATAAAAAAGAAGAAGAAGATGAGAACTTTGAGATGAAATATTAAAGTAAGGATTAGATAATGATAATAACAAATGTCAAGGTTAGAGATTCCACTAATGGTATGTTAAACAAGTATAATATAAACTCTTATTATTCAATTAGAAACCACACATAAAGGAGGTTCCAATCAGATTATAAATTGTTAACATGATTACATTAGTCATCTTATTCGATTAATGCTAATACTTGTAAATCTCGTCAAGCATTCATGATTATAACTCACGTTAACAACAAATCAAATTTCTTTCATAGCCAGGTGTCGGTTATATCATACAATATGGGCTATGAAAGTGCCAAGCATTTGTTGTACCAAGTGTTATATAACATAAATCAAGATTAGTCATTTAACAAGCAAAGTATTAAAAAGTGAATAAGATAACAAATATAAAACATGTTAGTATCAAACATTAAAGTCCATATTAAGTTTACATTATACTTATTCTTACACCATTAGTGTAACCTTTTCACCTTGACATAATTAACTTAGTTAGACATAATGGAAGAAAGAAAAATAGATAAAAAAAAATAAGAACATAAAAATTAACAAGTAAAGGAAATGAAATGAAAGGCATAAACATAATATTAATGGAAGCAAAGTATAAACATTACAAAAAATACAAAGAGAGAAAGGAAGAGCATGATCTTGATATGGACACCAAAATGCTTAAATGCATGGCAAATACCTCCTTTTATAGGCCAAAATTGGGAACTATTGATTTGATGACTAATTAATAAGTGGGTGACCAACTCTTGACTTGGTGACAATCCTTATCTTCTCTTGTCTGCCCAAAACGTCATTGATAAAGTCAAAATTGGAGCCACTTGAAACATGAAAGTTGTAGGCAATTGTTTCAGCTATCTTGTGTAAACAATTCAGCTCATTTGGACTTCTAGAACTCTAGATATGGCCAAAATACTGAACAATGCTTGGGCTGGAGGACAGATTTGGGCTTCTTTGTTTTTGCTACAATTTGGACTTCAAAATGGCCTTTTCAGATCTTGGGCTCTATAAGAAAGTTGTAGGCCTATGTCTTACCTTTCCATGCATATAAAATGGACCTAAATCTGAGATTTATAGCTCCAGATATGACCCAATTACCAAACAGTGTTCCGGTTTAGATTGCACCAACATCTCTTTTCTAAGTTTGATCATCTGTTTGCCTTTGCAATTGAAGTTCTTAAAGTCATCAATCAATCCTTTTATTTATGTGATAGGTCTGCATTTAAAATGGACATTTACCACAAATTAAAGGTATCTTATATTATTAGATAGATTATTATAAAACATACTTTTGTTAAGGAGTTAGTGATACTTCAAGTGCAAAATGATGATATAAAATCATGATAAAAATACACTTTTGAGTACTAAACATCTACTACCAGCTGACAATGCTATTGTTGGATTATTTGCTTATTGAAAACAATGTGATGCTTTGAAATTCCATTTATGTGTTGTTCTTCATGGTCTGATATATTGGCTATGCACATTGATGTTGTTTCTATTTAAGCAACCATAGATTTCTTTACTATGTGTATGTTTATTGTAATTGTAATGAGTGCCCTGTTAGCATGTCATATAGGATTACTTTTATTTATACTTGTGCAATCAAAATCAGAATTTTGAGTTTTTTCTTTGTGTTTGCATGCTGCAAAAAAAAGTTGGGTTTCTTTAAATCTAGAAATAAATTCTGTTCTATTTATTGTTTTCCTGTTGTTTTTAGCTTCCAAACAGCATGATGGCAATGAAGTGTTGCTTGATAATTTAGATATTATCTCATGTTTGAAACTGAGTTTTTTGAATAGTTAAAATTAATAGGTTTCAATTAGTTTTTATTACAAATTAACATGAACATTCTCATTCAAATACATACATGGTTAATGTTTATTGCTAACCACACAACTTTTGTAAATGTTGAACATTGAGTGTTTTATTATTGTTTAAGTCCACGATTTATGTATGTGCCATAATGTAATTGATATTATTTATTGATTTCAAACTTTTGTTAAATGTGTTAAAAGATATTATGGAAGGTCTTGAATATTTTGATAAGGATGTTTGGACAAAGAAAATGTTTCATATATTTTGTGATATATGCATTAAGACAATTGATATGGGAATGAGACCTAATACTCATTTCGATAAAATGAGGTGGAAATTTCTTATAACATCACTTAAAGAACAAACTGGCCATGCATTCATTAAAACACAATTGAAAAATAAATGGGATAGATGCAAAAAGGATTGGAAGATATGGAATAAGCTGGTTTTTGAAATTGGTGTTGGTTGGAATAGTGAGTTAAGCATAATTGCAGCTAGCGATGATTGGTGGAAACAAAAAATTCAGGTACATTCATTATCATCCTAATAATTTCTTTTATTGTTGTTAAATTCCAACCCTAAAATTTGAGTAGCCTAATCCTTCATTACTTGATTTAATTTATATGTCGGAAATTAGAGGAGCCAAAAAATTTAGACATGTCAATATTGAGTCATCTTTAAAGAATAAATTTGACCGAATGTATTTCAATATTGTTGTAACTGGAGCGTATGCATAGGCTCCTTCATTAGGTGTACCTGCTGGTAGTGATGTCAATCCTGGTACAAACAATGCCGACATTGCTCAAGATGATTTGGAAGAGGGCAACGGTGATTCGGAGGAAGATGTGGTTCCAGATTTCCAGATTGACATGGCTCGAATGGTTGGAGGGATAAATATGTCTAGTAGTAGTAACACAAAAAACGATGGCAAAAGAAAAGAACGAGATCATTATGATGTGTGAGATAAAAAGAAGAAAACAGCTGGAATTAGTGTTTAGCTGTTATCAAGGTGCAATCATCTATTTGAGAGGATGTCGACTAAGAGTGATTCAACTTTTGTGAATATGGATCGCGAAGGTTGTAGTCTTCGTGAGGTGATGACTAAGCTACACTTAATCCCTAGAGTTTCAATTGAAGATGAATTTCATGACTTCGCTACGGAGTATCTCAATTTAAGAAGGAAAAGAGAAATATGGGCTAGTATGGGTGATAAACAACAAAAGTTGAGATGGTTGCAACAAATATATACACGAACTAAACATGTTTAGCTGACATTGTATGATTTAAGTTTCTTAATTGTTAATCAATTACCTATGTTCAAGTGCTTATGATATTTATATATGTTTTTTTTTGTTGCAGAGTAATGGGATGCCGGTTTTTAAAAGAGTAGTTTTTATTTGCTAAAGTTTGTAGGAGATATTGTTTTACAAGACATGTCGGTATTAAGACATATGAGCATATCCGTTTGTGGTAATTTATATATTGTTATATTTATTTATTAACATGCTTTTCGGGAGTTAACAGACTTGTATGAGAAATTGTTGGTTGTAATGTTGTATTATATCTATGAATTACAATGTTCAATAGTTAATATTAAATGGTTGACCCTTTAATGGAATTGTTTGTTAATTTACCTTATTGTTTTGTTAACTGTATTTTTTTCTTTGTTGTCGTTTGGTCTGATAGGAACAATAATACATGTTGTTGTGTTTCTTTCTTTAGCTATAATTTTTTCAATTAGTTAGCTACTGTGAGATTGATATGTTGTTGGTGATTCTTTCCTTAGCTATGTTTGTTTCCATTGGGTAGCTACTGTGAGCTTGTGATGCCTAAAAAGAAATCCTTTTTGTAGTTGTCGTGGGGTTTGTGAGGTATGATAATGCATGGTGCTATGTTTCAATTGGTTAGCTACTATGGGATTGACATGCTACTGGTGATTTTTTTCTTGGCTGTATTTGTTTCCATTGGATAGCTACTATGAGCTTGTGAGGTTTGAAAAGAAACCCCTTTTGCAGTTACTATTGGTGTTTTTTCCTTTGTTGTTGTGAGGTCTGATGGGACTAATGTAGTTGGTGTTTCTTCATTTTTATAATGTTGAAAGCTTAGTCTTGCTGCTAGTTTTTAACTTGAAACTCTATTTTTATTCCTTTCAACTCTGGTTTGAAAGCCTTCATGTCAGGATGGTGTACATATATGAGCTATAAAAGTAACATTATATGCTACTTTTACAGCATATACATACATGTGAATGTACTTATGTTGAAAGCTAAAAACTTGTAAAATAGAACAAACGAGTTTTGAAATTTTTCTATATAAAAAGGAATGTTTATATAATATTTTTTAATGAACTACCTTTCTTCATAATAAGCTTTTCAAACCTCTCAATTGCACCAAATACAAGTGATTAGTACTCAAAAGTGCATTTTTATCATGGTTTTATATCATCATTTTGCACTTGAAATATCAATAACTCCTTAACTAAAGTATGTTTTATAATAATCTATCTAATAATATAAGATACCTTTAATTTATGGTAAATGTTCATTTTAAATGCAGACCTATCACATAAATGAAAGGATTGATTGATGACTTTAAGAACTTCAATTGCAAAGGCAAACAGATGATCAAACTTAGAAAAGAGATGTCGGTGCAATCCAAACCGGAACACTGTTTGGTAATTGGGTCATATCTGGAACTATAAATCTCAGATTTAGGTCCATTTTATATGGATGGAAAGGTAAGACATGGGCCTAACACTTTCATACGGAGCCCAAGATCTAAAAAGGCCATTTTCAAGTCCAAATTGTTGCAATAACAAAGAAGCCCGAATCTGTCCTTTAGCCCGAGCACTGTTCAGTATTTTGGCCATATTTGGAGTTCTAGAAGTCGAAATGAGCTGAATGTTTTACACAAGAAAGCTGAGACAATTGCCTAGAACTTTCATGTTTTCAAGTGGCTCTAATTTTGACATCATCAATGATGTTTTGGGCAGACAAGAGAAGATAAAGATTGTTACCAAGTCAAGAGTTGACCATCTACTCATCAATTAGTCATCAAATCAATAATTCCCAATTTTGGCCTATAAAAAGAGGCATTTGCCATGCATTTAGGCATCTTGGTGTCCAGATCAAGATCATGCTCTTCCTTTCTCTCTTTGTATTTTTTGTAATGTTTATGCTTTGCTTCCATTAATATTATGTTTATGCCTTTCATTTCCTTTCCTTTACTTAGTTAACTTTTATGTTCTTATTTTGTTTATCTATTTTTATTTCTTTCATTATGTCTAGCTAAGTTAATTATGTCAAGGTGAAAAGGTTACACTAATGGTGTAAGAATAAGTATAATGTAAATTTAATATGGATTTTAATGTTTGATACTAACATGTTTTATATTTGTTATCTTGTTCATTTTTTAATACTTTGCTTGTTAAATGATTAATCTTGATTTATGTTGTATAACACTTGATACAACAAATGCTTGGCACTTTCATAGCCCATACTGTATGGTATAACCAACACCTGAGCTATGAAAGGAACTTGATTTGTTGTTAACATAAGTTATAACCATGAATGCTTGACGAGATTTACAAGTATTAGCATTAATCGAATAAGATAACTAATGTAATCATGTTAACAATTTATAATCTGATTGGAACCTCCTTTATGTGTGGTTTCCAATTGAATAATAAGAGTTTATATTATACTTGTTTGACATACCATTAGTGGAACCTCTAACCTTGACATTTGTTATTATCATTGTTTAATCTTTACGTTGATATTCCATCTCAAAATTCTCATCTTCTTCTTCTTCTTCTTCTTCTTTATTATTGTTATTATTATTAGTAGTATTATTACTACTAGTATTATTATTATTATTATTATTATTATTATTATTATTATTATTATTATTATTATTATTATTATTATTATTACTATTATTGTTGTTATTATTATTGTTGTTGTTGTATTATTGTTATTTATAATTTGTACAATAACCTCCCTATGGTTCGACCCCGGTCTTGCCGGATTATTTATTACTTCGACACTCATGCACTTGGGAGAAGATATCAATCTTTTCGTCATGTCAACAAGCAAATATAATACTCTTTTTTTGTTAGCTTTATAGGTATGGAAAAAACTTATGTCATACAAATGCTTTTATAGTTTTTTTTATTGAATGATATTTAATTATTTAAAGTTTTTTTTATTAACAACATATATTTTTTTTCTTGTTTACATGTAATTGAAGTTATGGATGATCCATGATTTAATGAAAAATTTAATAAAGATTTCGATGGTAATTATGATAATGTAATGAACCGCATTGCCGACCAAATTAATTATCCTAGTTGTGAAGTTAGTGATGCTTTAGTTAATGGTGCCAGAAATGATAGTAATGGAAACAACTCTGACGACAATAATGGTCATGATGATGATGATGATGATGACATTGACGATGATAGTGATGGTGATGATACATTTATTATAAGGAGGCATTTTGAGAGGAAAAAATTAATTGTATGCACAATTGGAGCTATAAACATGTATTATATTAATTATATATATAAAAAACCATGTATGGTTTCCTATAACATAGGGATGTATTGGTTGACAGAGGTTTTAAGAGGTCATTGGAAATGAAGTGTTAACATGTTCAGGATGGATGCAACCACTTTGTTAAGTTTATGCATTGGATTAGAAATGCACCATGGCTTAAAACCGTCAAGAAGAATGAGCGTTATTGAAAAGGTGGCAATGTTTCTATTTACAATAGCAGTTAGGGCGTCAAATAGACAAGTGCGAAAAAAATTCCAGCATTCAGGTGAAACTATTAGTAGATGTTTTAAAGAAGTGCTTAAATCATTACATGTGTTTGTTATGGAAGTCATAAAACTAGTAGATCCATAATTTACGAGCATACAAAGAGAAATTGCTATGAATCCAAGATTCATGCCACATTTTAAGGTAAGATGAAATGTTTTTATATTTAAGTAGTTTAATTAAGTTGTTCAGAGGAGTATGAAATATGTTATAAATGTCTATGAGTACTATAAATGTTTTTGTGGCATGTAGAATTGCATCGGTGCAATTGATGGAACACATGTTTGTGCTTGCATACTATCTGGAAATCAAATTTCATTTATTGGAAGAAAAGGTATACCAACACAAAATGTCATGGCCGCTTGTAGTTTTGATATGCAATTCATATTCGTGTGGGCAGGATGAGAAGGTAGTGCACACGATACGTGTATTTTTCTTGAGGCTATTGACAATAGCAATATTAAATTTCCAAAACCTCCAAAAGGTTGTGATTTTGACTAAATTAAAGATTTGATAATTGACGGAATATACTTATTTTCCAGTGTTGTTTAAAATTACCATGTTATTATTTTTTGCAGGAAAAATACTATTTGGTTGATGCTGAATATCCAAATGCGTATGAATATTTGGATACCTTCAAATGTGAGAGTTATCACTTCCAAGAATTTAGGCGTTATAGATAACCAAACAGTAAGAAAAAAGTGTTTAATTGTGCACACTTGTCACCATGTAACGTGATCGCACGTTCTTTTGGAGTATGGAAACAGAGGTGGAAAATTTTGCAAAACATGCCTCCTTATCCATACAAGACACAAGTTGAGATTGTAGTTACATTAATGGCACTACATAATTATATTAAAAGGAGATCGCAAGATGATGTGGTTTTTTCTGAGTATGATTGCTCTAATTTAATTGTAGAGAACTTTTTACCTGATATTGTTCAGGTTTCAGCCATTTAAGGCGCACAGAGGCCTTAACATATGGATTTTATATGTGATAAAATTACAAATAGTTTGATAGAACAATAAAGGAGTACATTAATGTATAAAGATTTTTCATTTTGTTATGTAATCATAATTACAAAATACCTATGTTTTGGAATTATATATATTTGTTTATATATGTCTTTTTAATTAATTCAAATCAAATATAAAATACAAAGTATATTAACCAAATAAAAAAAATATTTTTTTTAACCACAGTTTTACCAAATACATAATTGTTTTTTTTCCATCATAATTTTAACCATAGTTTTTTAACCAAACACAAGAAATTGCTTGTTTTAAAACCACAACTTCAACCACATTTTTAACCAAACACTATTTTTTTTGGAATTAACCTCACAAAAAGTACTTTTATTAAATTGCTTTTTTCACACTACAACCACAAAAGCTACCACAATACCAAACACGCTCATAAACTCATCAATCAATATTTTTTATTTATGTGATAGGTCTACATTTAAAATGAATATTTACCACAAATTAAATGTATCTTATATTATTAGATATGTTATTAGAAAGCATACTTTAGTTAAGGAGTTATTAATACTTAAATTGTAAAATGATAATATAAAATCTTGATAAAAATACACTTTTAAATACTAATTAATTTCTCATTGGTGGTTTATGTGGATTATTATTAAAAGTCGAATAATTAAACGACTTGTGGTTTGTATTAATCCTTTAAAGAATTATTTAGATCTTGAAGTAATAAATCCTTAAATAACTCTAGGTCTAACAAATGATATTCTAAGGACTTTTAAATAATTTTATTATATTATTTTTACTACATGTATGATATTTTGAAACCCAATAATAATATATGTTATGTGTTGACTCTACTCATAATTTTTATATAATCTTTTTTTTATAAATCAAAGTTAATGTTATATAAAAACCCTATATTTATGATAATTTCTTTTATTTTATTGATCTTGTAAATCAAAGATGAAAAAAACTTGTTAAGTTCAAAAATCTAAAAAGGAATATTTTATACTGTTCATAAGTCATAATAATTGTTGATGAGTTGTATTTGCTAAAATTAGAAGTATTTTTTCTCTCTCTAATATTATAAATTTAACAAGAAGTCATTTTTCATTTCATGATTTAGTATATCATTTTATTCTAAAAAAAGTTTAATTGGCACTTGACTTTATAAGTAAAACAAGAAGTCATTTTTTATTTCATGATTTTCTATCTTATTTTATTTTAAAATATTTAATTGACACTGAAAATAAATATTATATTCAATATTAATTTATATAAAATCATTTTATATTTTATACTTCTTTTTAATCTTGTTTGTGTATACAAACATAATTCATTATTTTTAGTATATTGAAATCAATTAACAAAGGCTTATAAATTAATAAAAAGTTTAAAAATGTTTAAAATCAGCTTTAATTAATAATAGGGTGTAATTTAAATCAAAATATTCTAAAGTTCTAGACCATGTATAAATAAATAAAAAAACAACTCAAGGTCATTCTTAGCCTTGAAAATTACAAAGAAAAAATAAAAAATAACAAAATTATTCTTAAGAATTCTCCGTCACTTTATTAAACTTGAATTGACTTAACAAGTTGATCTGATTGAAATAATTTAAATAAAATAAAATATCAATTAATGCAATACTATAGCAAAACCAAGTTGACATAAGCAAATCTAAACGAGACCTAATCTTTTTTTAAATATGGATTTTATCTAGATTTATTATTTTATATTTTTTTAATTAACTATTAATATTTTTTAAAATTCATTATAGTAATACTAGAAAAATATTTTATATTTTCAATGTTGAATTTGAAGTTTATGTATATATATATATTCTTTGTTCATAAATTTTTTTTTTAATGTGGAATAATTGTTTTGTTTAAATATTTCAATATAATATCTTTTAAATATGAGCTTTAAAACTTTTTAATATATATACTTTTTACAAGAAAAAAATATTTTTTTAATATAAAATTTGAAATTTTTTAATGTATATACTCTATATTTACAAGAAAAAAATTATATTTTTTTAATATGAGATAATTTTTTAAATTTAAATATTTCTATTTAAAAGGATAATATAATATTTTTTTATTGTAAAATAAAATTTTTGTTAAAATATTATTATTTATAATATATATAACTTATATTTCTAACTATTATTTCTTATTATTTTTATATAAAATATTAAAATTTTAAATATTTTTTTAATTTTTTGGGTTTACCTGTAAATTCTAGCACAGGCCTGTGGTTGGGTCCTCCAGTCGGGTTTGATATTGTGGATTGAGCCAAAACCGGATTTGAATCCAGACCCGAAATCTCCTTATATTAACCCAGAAATGAAAACCCCTTAAATTCCACGAGCCTCAGAGATTTCCATTTGCTCAAGCAAACACGAAAATAAAAAACCAAGCATCCGTCAAAAACTCACCAATCAATCATGTTGACAGGTATTTCTCGATATTCTCAAAAAGCACATTATTCTGACGCTTGATTTTTATTTTTTTGGTGTTTATTTTTGAATTTCATGAATTAGGTAATCGCTGATTATTTTTTCATGGTTTATTTTTCTGATGATTTTTTGGGTAGAGAGAAAGAAAGAATATCTTATAGCTATAGCTATAGCTATAATATATTTTTTTCCTGGCAATTTATGAGAATCGTGGAATTCTTTGATTATTTTTTGGGTTACGTTTGTAGTTAGTGATTAGTGTTTGTTGTTAGAAATCTGGCTTTAGGATTAATGAAATGGGGAGTTTGTCCAAAGAATTGAGGTTACAACAAGCAGGTTATAGAAAGTTTTGCTTAAAGGCTATAGAAAGTTTTGCTTAAAGGCTATAGAAAGTTTGGCTTTTTAAGCAAAATAGAATGCAAGAAAAGGATCGGCATAGAGAACTCCAAATAGCTTTAGATGGAGATTCAGTAGAATTGGTGCGGTGGATCTTATGCAATGGCTGTGTGTATTCTGTTTTCCTTTTTGTCTTTTTAATTCATTTTAGAATGTCTCAAGCTCAGCAGAACAATCGGAGATGTACCTTTTCAGTTATCATTTGTCTAATTGTTTTAAAATTTTGGTGCTTCTTCTTCTCTTAACGATTCCAATGAATTGGTGCAGTGAGTGTAAAATGGCAAAAGGAGCTGTTCCCAAAAGTGGAAATTGACACTAGCCAGTCCCCTTATGTTTTCAAATGTCAGTTGCATGATTTGACTGGAGTTCCCCCCGAGAGGCAGAAGATTATGGTTAAGGGTGGTTTGCTGAAGGTAATTAGATGTTTTCTAAATGTACCTGAAAATATCCATTACTTGCAGTGGTCAATTTGATTCATATTATTTTAATTGTGATTTTTTAGGTGTTATTAAGAATTTGTTGCCTTTTAATACACTTGTCCTTCTTTAACTTCATTGATGGACAATGCAGGATGATGCCAATTGGGCAACCTTAGGAGTGAAGGAGGTAATGGTCTTTTATGATTATTTTACTGCGACACGACTCTTATTCTTGTGTGACATGATGCTAAATAATGGTGTAAATTCTTAAAAAAATTTTAGGGTCAAAAATTGATGATGATGGGGACTGCAGATGAGATTGTGAAGACCCCAGAGAAAGGCCCTGTTTTTATGGAAGATCTTCCAGAAGAAGAACAAATGGTTGCTATGGTATTTTCTTCAACCCTTTTCTTCTACACATGATCTATGAATTCATGGCGTGCCACTTTAAGGAAGTTATTGATTTATATAATAACATTGTAATCAATGTAGAAAACTGACACCAGAAGTTTTAAACTGCTGACAAATGGAATTTATTAGCTTTTAACCCCTTAAGGAATTATTCATTTTTTTTGCTTCTCTCTTTTTTTCATTTTTTAATTTGATAAACTTAAGGGAGGTTAATGAAACAGCTTCTAAATGATGAGTTTCTGAAGTGAATGTGAGCCTTCCATAAAAGTAGTTCAGTATAGAGATACCACACAAACTAATTAAGCATGCATATATATATATATATATATTCATTCATTCTTTTTTCCAGTTGTTACTACCTTTTCCTGTGTTCTCCCCATGTATTCTATGTTATAAAACATGCTCCTAGATTGTAGGATCCACAGAAATGACATGGACTGTCTGCTTTTTTTGAGAGTTTTGAGCGTTCCAAGCAATCAGATAATTGCTGTACAAGCTGAGCCTTGACTGATAAATGACTACAAAACCATGCTTTGTCCTGGTCCAAGCAAAGCAAATGGAGCTGTACCAATTGCACCTTTGGCTAGGCTTGGACTAGTTGTGTTATCAAGAAATAAGTCATGCTTCATCTCCATTCCCAAGCCAGTATTTATCTGTGTGGCTTTTTACATATGTCACAGTTTTGCCTTTCTACTGGACTGTAAGTTGCAGTCTTGTTCACCAATGATGAGGGAAAAGTGAGAGAAAGGCAATTGCGAGAAGAGCTTCTAGCTCCTTTGAAATAAGATCAACAAAAAGAAAAGAAAAAATAGAAGAGAGAAGTGGACCAGGGCATGACTTATTTGGATATGCCTGTAAATTCATTCATCAATGGCCCATGCATACAAATAATCCTTCTAGGAAGCCTAAGAATCTTATTGTGATCAACATGTCCGTTTTCACCATCATTGCCTCCGTGTATGCAAGGTCCATTCATTCTTTTATGTATTGTCAAGCTATCAAATTTCTACCCTAAACCTGTTTCCAAGCTTTCTCATTGAGCTTGAACGTGAACTAACCTCAGAACCTCAACATGGCATGCTATAAACTCAAGTTGTTAGTTACAATTTGAAAGTTGTGATCTGTCAGTCTCATAAAGAGTGATTTCCTGGCTGGTAAGTTGTAGCATATCTGTATATCATCCAAAATTTAACGCATTAATTCTCTCTTTTTTCTATTTTGACCCTCAATAAAAACTATTTTCAAAATTTTTTCTCCAAGTACTTTTCATTTAAAAGGACATTGTTGAAAAGTTAATAAAAATAGATGAGTTGGCATATATGCCTGTAAATCCATTCATCAATGGCTCATGCATACAAATAATCCTTCTTCAAAGATCGACATGTCCATTTTCACTGTCATTGCCTTCGTGTATGCAAGGTCCAATTATTTTTTTATACTGTCAAGCCATCAAATTTCTACCCCAAACCTGTTTCCAAGCTTTCTCATTGCGCTTGAACTTGAACTAAGCACAGAACTCAACATGGCATGCTATAAACTCAAGTTTCTAATTACAATTTGAAAGTTATAATCTGTTGTTCCCATAAAGAGTGTCATTTCCTAGCTGCTAAGTCGTAGCATATCTGTATATCATCCAAAATTTAAAGCATTAATTCTCTTTTTTATTTTTTCCCTCAATAAAAACTATATTCAACATTTTTTCTCCAACTAATTTTCATTTGAAAGGACATTGTTGAAAAGTTAATAAAAAAAATTAGATGAGTTGGCATATGCTTTATTAGCTATTATTAATATGTCAGCATAACACAAGGAGTATCATCATCATCATCATCTACTAACTTATCATTGCATGCATGGAAAAAGACAGTGCTGATACCTGTTCTTCCCTCTCTCCATTTTATAGAGCACAAACTTACAATGATTCTTGGTTATGCATCCTGGACAAACCTTTGATTGACTTTCAGTTAGAATGCCATTGTCTTGGTGGAATGGAAAAGTGAAATTCTGGATTATGCTGTTATCAGTGATTAAATATTTGATAACCAGACTTTTCTAGATTCTTTGTTGTAAATGCTATTTATATATATTTTCATCAATCCTTTATTAGGAATATCTAGTACTTGGATGTTTGTTTTCTTTTTTCCCTCTTTAATGTCACCAGATATTGTTTTTATTTTAATGATCTTTTCTCACTCAATATTCTTGTTTCACTTTAATGCTAAATTTGTTTTTGCTGACAGGGTCACACTGCTGGCCTCTTTAATCTAGGGAACACTTGCTACATGAACTCAACAGTACAATGCCTGCATTCTGTTCCAGAGTTGAAGTCTGCTTTAGTCAGGTGAGTTCTCTTTGTGAATGTCTCTGAAACTAGTTTTCAAGTTGCAGATCAAATGTGGATACCTTCGTATGACTGAAATATTGTTATCAATGTGAAATTTGGCAGCTATCCATCTCAAAAAAGTAGTGAGTTGGATCATACATCTCACATGCTGACAGCTGCGACTCGAGAACTATTTAATGAGCTCGATAGAAGTGTAAAGCCTGTGGCACCTATGCAATTCTGGATGGTTTGTACTCTTCTCCTGCATTATTTGCAGCATTTATTGACATCTTTTCTGTTTGAGAAGCTTTTAGTAATACAACATATAAATGGGATGAAGTCCCTCTATGAATGTTGGACGCACCTTTTTCAAATATATTATTGTTTAACAAGCTGTCACATATGTGGAGTCTTACTGATTTGAACTGAAGAAATGCATTCCAGAAAACTACAATGTTGCAGGGCAAAGAACTCTGATTATATGGATATTAACATTGATCTTATTTATTAGGACTTTCATATTACCCATTCCATGCTTAATACCATGCAAGCATAATTAGGATTAATTCCTGATGATGTACAAAATTATCTGCCTTTAATAGTGCAAGCTCTTGCACATTATTGTCATCATTAGGTTTTCAGTTTTGCAGTCCATCAATTTATGTTTACCATGATAAGCCTATATTTGAATTGTGGCATACCTTGAAATTATTGTTTTGCCTTATTGTGCTTTGATTGCTTGGAGACAGGGGAAAACACATACTGCATTTTAGTTTACCCATTTACTTTTGCAGGTATTGCGCAAAAAGTATCCTCAATTTGGTCAATTGCATAACGGAGTCTACATGCAGCAGGTTTTTCCAAATATCAATATGCCTAACATAACAGTTGTAGCAATATAATTTCTTGTAATGTTGATCTATGCATTTTTGAAATGTAACAGGATGCTGAAGAATGTTGGACACAACTTTTATACACCCTTTCACAATCACTTAGATCACCAAGTTTCAGGTAGTTTTGTTTTGTGTTTTTCTGAATATGAAACATTGTCCATGCACATGTCTTAGTTGAATTGAGCTTCATAGACCATAGAAGCATGCTTTTGCTCTATAGTGGATGTCATCAAAAGTCAAAACTTTTACTCCATTCCAGTTGGGAAATTCATAGGAGATTGTTTTTGTATAACTATAATTCCCTATATAGAACTTATTGGTTTAAATATCGTTGCTTATTCAGAATGCTTGCTTGCTGTATGGATACTTACCTTCTTGATTTTGACCTTTTATAACCTGCAGTGAAAATCCAGATACAATCAAGGCACTTTTTGGCATTGAACTTGTAAGCAGGTGGATATCTTCACCTCTGTTTTCATAACAGTTGGATTGTAGCTACAGTCATGTTTCGCAAAAGAATAAGTGCTACATTTATGAGCTTGCTTTTACTGCTGGATTGTCATTGATTAAATGATTATGAGCGTCTCCATTTGGCTAGGCACTACAATCTTTGACAAAGTTTTTGCATGTGATATTGGTTGCTAGGGTGCGTTGCCAAGAAAGTGGTGAAGAGAGCTCAGAGACAGAATCAGTTTACTCACTTAAATGCCACATATCACAAGAGGTGAACCATTTGCATGAAGGACTGAAGCATGTAAGATTTACTAAGTATTCTGTTACCACGATTTCATTCTCCTCCTTTTATGTGATTTTGGTATGTTGAATGCTTTGTGTATTCCTTTGCAATAGCCTGGTTTGTGCTTGCACTTAACTAGCTCTTGATAATCATGTGTCTTGTTGGAAGCTTTTGCAAAATGAATCTGATTCCACTTCTCTGTCTCTCAATTGCACAGACCCAAATGCAAGGCACAAGGTCACTCAGTGGCCATGGCCTCCAAAACTTTTAAGAAACTCATATCCCCTGATCATATGTACCCTGAAAACTAAAAAACATGGAAATTTAGCAATTTAAAGGCAATCAATCTAAGTTAAATATGAGATGTCATCCTTTTTAAAGTAAATCAACTGTAGCAGCCAATTGCATTTGCTCATATTGGCATGAAAATTTATAATGAAACAATATTCTTCAAAAATATTTTTTGAAGATAAAATAGGGATATATATTTGGAAGGAGAATACTCATATCTATTCTTACAAAATAAGCAGCCAAAACATTTCTGCATTGGTGCATGCAAATTGTTAAATTATTGATATCTCAATCCTGTAACCCAAGCAAATTTCTTGCGCAATCCCTGCTGCTTGTCTTTGTGAACTGCAACAATAATTTGTTTAGGCACAATGTCATTACATCAAGTGTTAATTGTCCATGTGCTGGAGGATAGTGACTATAGAAATTTTGCTTATTGATAAATAACAATAGCACTCAATTTTAGGATCTTGCCTTTTCAGTGTTCTCTTGCACAAGTTCTGCATGCCAGTTTTCTGGTCTCTACCTTACAGATGAGTTAAAGACATTTTAGTGCTAGTCACCCACCTTGGAAAATGGAATACCATGTCAAGCAGGCCTCAATTCCTAACCAATTGTTTTGGCTATGGGTCCTTTTGCGCCATTTCACACCATAGTACACTGAATCTGCCAAAATATCACAGTAGAAAAGAAAAGCTTCATAGCTATTGCCTTTGCTTGCATTTGTAGTTGTATTAACCTTGTCGCTGAGGAACTTTTTGTGATTAACATGGCCGGCTTATCATCTGAAGGTAAAAAAACTGGCTTTTAGTAGACAATGCAACCATGTGGAAATACTAGACTCTTGAGAATTGAGATCTTTGTATTTAACTACAATAAATGGTAGAATTCTCACAATGGACTATTACTTGAATATTTAAATCAAAATAAATATAAATGCTTTTTATCAACTAGTGGCTAATGATTCCCAAGTTAGCAACTAACCTATAAATGCAGCTAATAAAGCTGATTACTCTGGTTCTTTTGATAAAACCTGCTTTCCCTTTTGAGACAATTTCACTAGCCGCTCTGTACTTTTATGTTGCATCACTGGATTCACTGCCTATCACTTCCCACTCCTCAACTTGAAAATAATGTGTTGTGTTGTGTTGTGTGTGTGAGAGGATACACATGCATGCGCAGGTGCATGCACTTACATGTGTTAAATGCCCTGTATTAGTAATATCTTAATCTTACTGGTTATAGGGTTTGAAGTCTGAATTGGAGAAGGCTTCTCCCTGCTTGGGTCGTAGTGCAATTTACCTGAAGGAGTCCCGTATCAATGCGTTGCCAAGGTAATAACCTTCCATTTTGGCTTTTTCTACGTTGTGATTTCCCTTTTTCAAACACTGCTATTTCTCTTTATTTTTATTAATTTTTCCTCTTAAAAGAATGACATTTCTGATGGCACATATTTGTTTTCAAGGTACCTAACCATTCAGTTTGTTCGTTTTTTCTGGAAGAGGGAATCAAATCAGAAGGCCAAGATTTTACGGGTAATAGGGGTTTCTTTTTTTCATTCTGTTAAAAATGAGAAGTGACTTCAGAAGTTCTATTTCTGTGGTTGTAAACTGGCTTGTTTAATTTAAGGGATTGAATGCTCTGCTCGCCCAAAAAGATTAATAAAAGCCATACTTTTTAATGTTTATATGATACAACCTTTTTAAAATTACTGTCTTTCTTAGAAAGTGGATTACCCATTACAACTGGATGTCTACGATTTTTGCTCTGATGATCTTTGCAAAAAATTAGAAGCACCTCGCCAGGTATATTTTTATCCTTTTGTTTCAGTGCTCAGTATGTAAGGGTGCTAAAGTTTGGATGATGATTATGATTATGATTATGATTATGATTATTCCTTACATCTCATAACTCAGATTTTAAGAGATGAGGAGGGTAAAAAGGCTGGTTTGAAAGCCAAGGAGAAGACCTCGGGTTCAAAAGACAATGATGTCAAGATGACTGATGTGGAGGTGAGTAGATGGTTGAATTGTGGATGCAAATACAAATAGATAAGACCAATGGATATTATTGATATATCTTACCCTCTTGTTTTCTGTTTAGAGGCCATCAAATGAGAGTGGAGAATCATCAAAGCCTACCTCCCAAGAAGGTGAAAACTTCTAAATTTCTCCTGCTTGTGATTGAAGCATCTTTTTTTGGTATTTCTATTTTTCTTTTATCTAGGGTCTCCCGGAGATGCTTTGTGTTTGACTTCCAGGGGACTGCACTTGCAGTTTGTATTGATAATGTTTGTTGCTATTGTGTCTGGCTGTGCTTCCTGGATGTTGTGAACGATTTTGGGCCAGAGATGCTTTCTGTGCATATAAGATGATATTGCGGTTTTCATTGTATTTAATTTTTCAAAGTTAACTCTACCATTGCTGCATTTTTTTGGAGATGCTAAATATAATGGAAACTGTTTGTATTTATAAATGACTGATTTTTATTTTTCTTCTTTCATCTCCCAAAGTTGTCTTTACTGGGGAATGCACCTAGTTTCCAGTGCTAATACTTGACCTTCAACTGCAAGTGCATCTGTGAAAGTGCACTCTTTAATGCTCTCGCTTTTTGCCCCAGGTGGTCCTACAGATAAAAATTCACATTTAACTGGAATTTATGATTTGGTAGCTGTGCTTACCCACAAGGGAAGGAGTGCTGATTCAGGGCATTATGTTGCATGGGTCAAGCAAGAAAGTGGTAGGTTCTCTAATGATTTTTGTTCAGTGTTTTGTCACTATGTTAGTTGGATTGACTTAGCTTTTTCAACTGATGAATTCTCAATGTTTATCCCAGGGAAATGGATTGAGTTTGATGATGATAATCCTGTTCCACAACGGGAGGAAGATATAACTAAGCTCTCGGGAGGAGGTAAGCTAGCCTGATTGGATAGTGGGCTTGTGTGGTGGGAAAATTCTGCAAACTTATTCTTGCTTTTTCACTTTTTACAATCAAATTCCCATCAACGACTGCCATTTTATTCTTAAGTGAAAACTGTTTTTGTTTATTCTGATGAATTTCTATCTTTTGATCTTAGGTGATTGGCATATGGCTTACATTTGCATGTACAAGGCACGAACTGTCCCAAAATAATTTTTTCTAATCCCATCATTTTTAGATTCAAGTCACCACTGGATTTCTTCGTAGGATCCATATTGTAAAATGGACAGTAGATTTTTACAGAATTGGGTTTGTTGTGCTTATAGGAGTTGTCTTGTCTCATGCATGTGTTATGACTACCTGCTTTTATTAATTGACCGTGGATTTATTTACAATGATTTTCTTTTCAGTCGAATCAATTGTAAGTGCCAAATTGACCTATGAAATGAAAATGGATTTTTCGGAGTCTGGCATAGGCTCATTATTTATGATTTCAAACTCCTAGTTACGTAGAACCTCATCAGAAATCAGAGCTCAGATGTTGTGATTCTCATTTGTCCTGTTAAGAAATGCATGAATATGGTCACCAGCTTCTAGTGAATCTCAAATAATTAGTTATCAAGATTTAAATTAATTGTAGTTTTAATTTTTATTATTCTTATTATTTATTTTTTTGGGGGGCGGGGTTTTGCTCTTTCTAGACTTTAAAATCATCTATGATAATAAGGCCTTCCAATTTTAATTGTGGCCAAAAGAATCAGTTAGATATTTTTTTGAATTAACTAGGCTATTCATTTTTTATTCCTTCTTTTTAGAAACTGAATTCCAAGTGGAGTTATGTAGCAAACTCGGAAACCAAACTAGATGTTAGCATTTGTAATGTTAAGGAAAAGATAAAAAGCAAGTACACAAACTGGGATTTAAAGAAAGTGATGAAAGAAAAATGATAATTGTAGAAAAAATAAGTTTTAAACTGCATAAAAAAAGTTGAGTATATGAGGTTGATTATCATTTTCAATAACTAGATTTATATATAATTTTACACATACTTGAAATCTTAATCCTATACAAACTCTTTATGGTATATGAAGACTTTACAATCCAAATCCGTGTGCATATTCTGTTGGCAATTGTAAGTGTTTTGGTTATGCTGATATATTTATTAGACTAACCATTAAAGACTCCTATTCTAAATAAGAATTAATCGATGGAATTTTAATGTGAATTCTAATGTCCATGGAAGAATAAATCGATGGATTGTTTAATATGAATCCTAATCTCCTTAGTCAATGGTCAATAGATGATCGTAATTGTCTTCATTGGTTGACCGTCAATTTCTTTCATCTTTTTTCATTGATTTATGAAGTGAACTAATGTTGTTAATCCAAAGACATTAATTATTTTTAGTATAAACAGTGCTCCTAATATTTCTTGTTTGGATTAATAAAGGAATATTGATTTGTATTTTATGCTCAAATTAATTGTTGCATAATTATGTTGGATTATGCACAATTATGATCGATTATGGACACCACATATTAGTAATTTGAATATTATTTGTCATTGTTGATTGTTTTGCAAAAATTATTTTCTTCACTGTATTTTTTTCCTTCGAATTTTAGAGTCTTTTATTTGTGGGTTTTATCTTTCCTTTTCCTAATTGTCTTCTATCCTCTCTCTTTACTACTTCCTTGCTCTTTTTTCTCTTTCTAATATATACTGACTTTTATTCCCGCTTCTTCTAGCTTTCATTGTGTTTTCTGATCTTGCTCTTTTCTCTTTTTTCATTCTTCCTCCAAGCTGGGACTTGGTGCCTTTTATAGAGACCTGGGGATATAGTACTTGGGGTTTGCATCACGACCCTTGATTCTTCATTATCCATCCTAGCCATCGATATAAATCCAGCCAAGACTTGCTGGCAAGGCTGGTTCTGCAAAGGTCTTTAGGCCAGTTTTGCAGATTTACTAGAGTAGAGGGTGGATTGAACCAATGCTCGGGAGACTGTCTTTCATCAGAGAAGCAAAGGGGGAGGGTGATTTTTATCTTCACAGGGATCAAACTCAAGGGGAAAGAAGGCACCAAAATTCCATCTCCACACGTGTTATTCTTCCATTTTAGGGAAGTAGACTTTAAGGAATTTGGTCGATGACAAGTCATTCAATCCTTAGGGTTCTTATTTCAACCATAACAGCGCCTTGTCCATATCAAACCTTTTTTTATCTTTTCGAAGAAACTCATCAGTTTCATTAAAACTTATTTTTTCTAATTACTTTTCAACTTAGTCCCTAAAGTTTTGATTTCTCAAATCTTAGCTGATTTACACTGATTTTTAAGAATTCTTTTCAATCAAACCCTTAAGTTTATTCAAAATGGCTATTTAAGTTCTGATCTTTTTACAATTTAGTCCCTTTTTAATGTAATTTTAATTTTTTTCTTCAATCAAACCTCAAATTATAGCCATAATAAATTTGACCAGTTGTTAACTGAATCCTTGTTTGTTATTTTTTTAATATATTTTTCATGGAAAATTTTCTTGAGATGAAGCAATTAATTGTTTTGGGAAATTTTGAGGATTTTCAGAAATATTGAAAAACTTTTGTTTTTGTTTTTGGGGGTGAAAATGAGGTCATGACATTCAATATAACCTTCCTAATGCCTAGTACCTGTAAATTTATAAGCTCCCTATGTATAGTGGTAATCATTCATTTTTTTATAAGTAAAAAACATTATTTTCTTTGTATATAATGTTTTGTTGTATTAATATCAACCCAACACTACTTGAAATTATTGATCAAGTTCACTTTAAAAATAACAACAAATAAATTCATTTTTAAAACTTTATTTATGAGTTGATCAATCTTGTGAATTGGTGTTCGATAAAAATTTTATCATTAAATTTATTAGCAATCTCCTATCTTTTCATAATAAGTTTTTTCTTTTTCTTTTTGTAAGTCTTTACCCATTATTTTATAATGTTTGCTTGGAGGGCTATATTGAATTTGATGGCTTTTTTTAGGATAACTTATTGTTATTTTCTATTCTTTATTCTTAATCTTAAAACGAGGTTGTCAACTCTGATTTTCTTGTGCTTGTACTTAAAATAGTTTTTGAAGTTTTTTCATAGTGGAGATAGTTTTTTAATAATTATAGTCACTTGGAAATATTCATTTAAAATCATTCATTCAATATAAATATCATATAAGACATACAAGATGAGCTAAAAATTTTGAATTTGGCTTCTAATTGTTCTTGAAGTGATCATCTTGAAGTTTATGAATTTATCGATTATGAATTTATTTATATTTGTATCTTCAGCATTTCACTTTTTTTTTTCTCTAAAGCTTTTCATCTTGCTTCTGTATTTATAATTGAAAACTATATATATGTCCAATTGATTCAAGATGTCATTCTTGAACAAAAAATTGCTATGATTTTATATGTTAATGGTAGGATCAAATTTATTATCAGACAATTTTGGTGTGTTTTTAACAAGAAATTTGTCAGATTCAAGTTGGTCAAATAAACAATATTTTTTAATGTCACATCTTGAAGTTCAATTCATTGATTTTTTTAGATTTCTCACCATGTATTATATAACATGATGGTGGATTTGTTTTTCTTTTATCAAAGTAGTACTTGCTGAAGTAATATTAGTTGTGTTAAAGTAATATTAGTTGTGGTAACTATTTTTTGAGTAGAAGACATGACCTATTTCAAAATAAATAATTTTAGCTTCTTGAATGCAAATAAAAATAACTAAATTAAAAAAATGGAAAACAATCACAAACTAAACAATATAACAAGTAACTAAATATGACTAGTGTTGAAGTTGTGTGAATTTAAACTTTTAAAATTAATTATTTGTAGTATATAAAGTAAGGGTATAGTTTCATATGGATAGAAGCATTAGAACTAAATTACTTAATCAAAATAAGTTATTTAAGTTTAGATTAAAAAAAACTAAGTTAAGATGCATTAGATATATTTATAAAGAAATTAACCAATATAAAATATAAACAATGAGTAATTAAAAAGGGGTTTTTCGCGATCTAAAATAACTAAAAAAAAGCTAAGAAAATAGAAGAAATTAATTCTGAAAAATAAAAAACCAAATCAATAGAAATAGAGAGATTTTTTTTTACCTTGTTAGAAGCTTTCTTCAATGATAATTAAATATCAATATTGAGTTTCTATATGTTTTCTAATATGATTTGTGATAATAAATAAATTAATAATAAAAAACAAGAAGTTTTTCTATACATTAATAACTAAATATGTGATAAAATATAAACTCAAAATTGAACTGAGTGTGCACATGTGAGTTAAATCTAAATTATTTTGTATATACTCAAATATAACTTTTTAACTTATTGTATAAACTATAAGATAATTTTATAATTTATTTACATGTAATAGAGAGTTTTGAGTTTCATAAAATACTTATCAATTATGAGTTTTTTAAAATTAATTTTTTATTTACTTATAATTTATTTTAATCATATTAGTGTTTTATTTTAAAGAATTATGGTTGGAGAACAATTTCTAATAAAATTTTAACACTAAAAATAAATATAACTTAGTTTTAATTTGACGTAAAATATACCAATTAGCTATTGCTTAAAACAAAATTTGTACCAAATATATTGAGGTAAGAACGTAGTAACAGACAAAATATAATTTACTTATTAATTGACATGGAAAGAAAGAAAAAGCTCACGAGGAACCAAATGGGTCTAAAATTTCAAATGCAAGATTTGTGATTTGTCAGCGTTGTTCATCGCAAGGCCTGGACAAGGAAATACACCAATTAATCTTGGAATAGTAAACTGACAGAAATTCCTTAAAGAATTGGGCATTTGTTATAAATTGATACACGAGAATTAATGAGGACCGGCACAGTCATAATTCACAATTTGACCATCGATTTCATAAGAATTTCTGTTTAGTGCCCACTGATTTTCCAACGTGGCCCTCCTATATTCCCTGAAAAACAATCAAACGCCCTGGAGCTCTGATTTTGATTGCCCCAATTCCCCAGGGACCAGATCGAACACGGTTTCAATCTTGGCCAACAACTTCGATACTGCTATCCCACTTTGTATATATATTTAACATAACAACACGATAATACTATTAAAAGAAGCTATATGATCTTGGGAAAACAATGCTGACTCAAAATATTATTCACTGTTAGTAATAGCTATTTTGTCTTTTCATATATATATATAAACTTACACTTGTTGTGAAGAACATTAAAAAAATTTCACAAGATATTTTTATCATTAATATTGATGAAACAAATAAATCTTTTTACATCAAGATTGGATAGTAAAATGTCTAAAATAATTTTTAAACAAAAATTTTAAAACTAACATTAAAGGGCCATTTTATATTTGCATAATAAGTTTTTTTGTTATTATAATGTTATTGAAAATGTTATTTGATATTTGACCAAATATAAAATAATATTAAAAAAATTAAAAAGCATATTGAAATAGCTAAAATACCCACAAAAGAAAATTATAAGTCTAGGGATTTTTCAATCTTTTCACAAAGATTGTTTCATTATTATTGAGTCCATTCAGGGGCTTCTTCTACATAAGTTGCAGGCCATGGAGGGTAGAGAGAGCTAATTTCTTCATTTTTATGTTGAGATTTCCTTAAAAATCCACCAAAAAAGAGCATACAGGGAGATCATGGAAGAAAAGAGATGAAGGATTAAATGACTAGTGTTTGTAAGAAACATAGAGAGAAAGTTTCAGAAGAAAATGAAGGAAAAACTTGAGTGTCCTTTGCATAAAACTCATTGATTTGTTGCTAAGAAGAGGTAAAAAAAGACCTTGTTTAATGATTTATTGAAGTTTTTAATATTTTTTAATGCATGTTATGTTAAATTTGTATTATGGAACATAGGGTTTCAAGAAATTGTATGTTATTGATTTTAACTTATTTAAATGGTGTTTTTATAAATGAAAATTGTATGTTATTGATTAATAGTAAGAAATTAAAAAGAAATCATTCCCCCTTGGTTTATGAGTTTAGGCCTAAGAAAGACATGAAGGATGGATTTAATGAGTTTAAATTGATATTAATTTTTTTTATTATGTTATAATATAAATTAATAATTGGATAAAATAATCTTATTTTAATTGAGTAAAATAAAATAAAACATTTTAGTGAACCGATGTTGTTATCAATTTCACCTATATCAATAGTTACACTAATTTAAATTTCAAGTCTTACTACATCTTTTCTATACCAGAAGGTCTTAATTTATTGATAAAGTATTTGTATATATTCTGTATTTATTATTCATATATATTCTAATCATTTCAAGTCTTAAATTGTAACACCCAAACTTTTAAAATAAAATCCATATAATTATCAAGTTATAAAAATAAAAAGAATCATAACAAGTTTTCCCCCCCTTAGATTAACAGATAACCATTAATTAACCATCATAATTGCATTCATACATTAGTACAATGAAAATTCAAAATTCAAAATTACTACTTAAAGTTTTAACAAACTAGTACTACATAACTTTATAAATACAAATTAAAAGTATTGTTAAATACAAATCAAAAGAAAATTCTTTCATTTTCTTATTAACTTGTGTGACTATACAGAGAAAATACCCGTGCATCAACTAAGGGTTATGCTGCTAAGATGAACCTACATAATAATTTGCATAACTATAATGAAATTAATCAAAATGATCTAGTATATTTTTCATTACATTAACAATTTACATTTTAATTCATTTATCATCAATTTCTATAATTTCCCACCTGTTAGTCCACCAATCTTGTCTAATAATAACTAATTCTATTGAGCATCCATTTTCAAGGCATCAATTCCATTCCAAAATACAAATCCAACTAACAGCCCATTCATAGGGATTTTTTTAATTCATTTATCATCAATTTTTATAATTTCTCACCTGTCAACGCATTAATCTTGTTTAATAATAACTAATTCTATTAATTGCCCATTTTAGAGCACTAGTTCCATTCTAGAATATGGGTTCGACTAATAGCCCATTCACAGGATACCAATTTCAAACCAAGACACTAGTATAACCATCAGCCCATTCATGAGCATCTATTTCATTCCAGAATACGGGTCCAGCTAACAACCTATTCATAGGGCACCCGTTCCAAACTAGGACACTAGTTCAACCATCAGCCTGATATCAGAGCATCGGTTTCAAACCAAGACACTAGGCCAATCATAAGCTCATTCATCGAGCACCAGTCCCAAACCAAGAATTAGTTCAACCATCATTCAAACACTATATATAAGTACTAAAATTTAAACTATATTTTATTAGAAATTAAGCTAAAAAATTAAACAAGATTTTAAATTAGAGATCTAAGTATCAGATACCCACCTAAAATCTATGCTCTACTAGTCATCCCTTACTCTCGTTTATTTCCCACAATCTCACATGTACCAATAGTTACATTAATTTAAATTTCAAGTCTTAACTAGACATACACATATATACATACTGCCTCCAGAATTCAACATTTTGTAATAAAAAAAATTTAAAATAGAAGTTATAAATTTACAAGTTTTAGGTGGCTTAACATAACTGATTCCAAACACAGTTTAGTATTTTGAGTATAACTAGAGCTATAGAACTTGATTTGATACATGGTTTGTTTCTTTAGACACAACTTATGGCATGTTATATCAGCTGAAAATTAATTAAGATGATCTAGTATATTTTTTATTACACTAACAATTTACTTTTTAATTCATTTATCATCAATTTTTATAATTTCCCACCTGTCAGGACACCAATCTTATCTAATAATAACTAATTCTATTGATTGCTCATTCTCAGGGCACTAGTTTCATTCTAAAATATAGGTCCAACCATTAACCCATTCACAGGGTACTAATTCCATTTCAGAATATGGGTCCAACTAATAGCCTCTTCACAAAGCATTAGTTCCAAACCATGACATTGGTAGTCAAAAATTTTTTTACCATGTTTTTTTTTAATGATTGATGTCTTGGTTTTGGGAATGTAGATGTTATATATATATATATGGTGTATTTAATGAAAGAGTATGAGGTTTATTGCATGAGAAATTAAAGAAAAACAATCTATGTTCTGTTTGAAAGAGAGTTTGGCCTATGCTAAAGAAATAATGATAAATTTTGTAGTATTGTTGTGTTATTTGTGTTTAAATTATGTTGTTAATATGTTTAAAGAATGGTCATAAAACTAATTTCATGAAAATTATAAAAGGAACTTATGTTCCTTTTGAAATAGAAATTGGTCAAAACTAAGTATATGAAGGAATGAAATGGTGGCTTAAGATCGATGTGGTATTTGTGTTATTTTAGAAAGTGTTTTTATGTTGTATTAGTAATAACACTTGGATTGTGTTAAGGAACATGTATGGAGATAATTTTGAATGATGTCGTGATGCATGAAAGTACCTGGTTTGCTTGTCAAATTTATCTTTTATGTAGCTGAAATTCTAAAAGTTTTATAAGCCAACTTCTAATTGAAATTAGAACTCGAAAATGATATAATATAAAGTATGTTTCCCATGAAAGTTGTAGATATGGATATTATTTTTCAAATAGAACTGGTAGTGATTAATTATGAGTTATATAAATCCATATATAATCTAAAAAAATAATCAATAAAAGTAGTATCAATAGGGTTAGGGTTTTCTTTGGTTCAGGTAATCACTAGATCCAATTTCATCAAACTTATTGTTGGCTTTCTTGGGTTAGAATTTATTCTTGATTATGAGTTCTAGTGTTCTTCTTTTCTAGGTTTGTATCATCTTTACCACATTTTAATGCCTCCACCAGACGCCAAACAACCCAACAACTCTAAAGCATCCAACAAATGCCAATCACCACCACCAACACAACCAATTCATAGAATCAATAAAATATTCAAACTATTTTCAATAAAGAGACTCCTCAGAAACCATTAATGCTTTATGACATCATCATTTTGAACACAGGTGGTCATTAAAGAAGTCTATTTGATAAAATTTCTCTAAGAAATTTCATCAAACAATATTCTTGCATCACTTAACTACTTAAATTTTGAGCACATATTAATCAACATTGATGATACAAACATAAGCTTGTTGGTACATTTTTTTTAAGGAGTTAAGATCAAACAAAATAGAGCATTATTTGATTGTGCAAGGGAAAGTTAAGAGGTTCAATTTAATATCAAACTTTCACATTAAAAAGAAAGTATAAAGAGATATGTATGCATCAGCACCATGAACGGACTTGGCAATAAGAGAGTCCCAAGAGTAGTCATTGGTCTTGTTAAAGTATGTGCTGAACCAAGTATTTAAATCCATGTTGGCTAATGTTGGAAAGTGGTTTTTATAAATTTTGAAAGAGATTCTGAGTGATTTAAGTGAACAGAGATTTAGAAATTCATTAATGTTTAATGAATGAGATCACAACCTCTAATTTGAGATGATTATGGTGGATAATGAAGATTGAAAGAGAGAAGGAATGAGAAGAAAGGAAAAGCAAAAAAAAAAAAAAACAAAAGAAAAAGGAAAAGGGAAAGGGAAAGGGGAAAAATTCAAGAAAAAGTTATTTTAATTCTATTAAATTTCAAAGTTGACTTTGATTATATATTAAAGTGTAATTTTTTAAATAGAAAAAAAAAGTATTACTATGTTCAATTCTTGAAAGGTTTTTGATAATTATTCCCTTTATATTTATAAAAGACTGGCACTTCATTCCATTGCTCACAATCTTACTAATATAACCCCTAATTATTACTGAGTTATTTTGTTTGTTTTTACTTTAATGAAAATATGAGACATCAATTTTTATATAAGAGGAAGAAAATAGCTATTGTGAAGTAAACACTAAAAATCAATTATTTTTAATTAGTGTTTAACTTTTATAGACTTTTAATTTGATGGTAGAAAATATGGAAAAGAAAAATGAAAAAAAAAACTTAGCTAAAAGTTTTTGCCCAATTTAAATGATGTCCTTGCTTATCAATTTTAATTTTATTGAGTTATTTCTCTCCATCAAGTCCAAACCTTATATAGAGGATATCAATCCCAATTGTTGTACCATGTTCAAAATCTTTTGATCTCTAACATTTACATGACCTTTTGATAATCTATATTAGGAACTAAAAGGGACTTAATAAGATGAAATGCCTTAACTATAGGGAAAAACGAACAAATAATTTGCAATATTAAAATATATTTTTAAGATAATATGAGGTTCTTAGATTTATTTGATTTTTATTATATGCCCATAAAGTTTTTGTGTTTCTATGAGTTTTGTTAAGTATCTAATTGGAAAGGAATTAGACAATAAGTGAAGTGTCTAATAATTTAAGAAGCATACCAGGTTATCAACCTATGCAGAAGAAGAATAATAAGAAGTCCAAACTTAATTTGGACATGATTTAGATTTAGAACTAATAGGTGCTGCTATGTCATTGGCCAAATCAATTTTTTTTTAAAGTTAAAAAGAAAAAGATGTCCAAGTTATGCCAACTTTTTTAAAAAGCAAGAAAAATTTGAGGTCCAGGTCATTAACTTGATTGTGTTTCATAAACATGGTTAATTTAATAGTATAACTAAAAAAAAACATCAATAGTAAATAAAGCTAACAAAAAAAAATCAGCAATAATTAACTATAAAAAAAATGAACTACCAATATCATCATACACTTAAGAGAAAAAAAGTAAAGCTTGTTGAGACTCATCATAGTTTTGTCATGGAAATCAAATCACTAGTATAAAATGATCGCCAAAATTGTTCTAACACCTTTAGAAAAGGCTCCATGATGACACCAAAATAGGTTGTGCGCAGTATTAGGGCAATAACCTAGAAAGTAAACCAAACAAAATACCATGATGTGAACATCTCATGCTTATATTTAATTAATCAATTTAATTTATTTCAATTCAAAAATAAAATTTCATTTAAAAAAGCTAAATTCAACAAAGAGTGATAAATAAAAAGACTTGAGATAAATGATGTCATTTTCAAAATTAGTGATAAATCATATAGAAAGGCAAAAAAAAAGTAACAGAGTCCAATCTCCAATTAAATAAATGTTAAAGGATTAAAATGAAGAAATATGAGCTTAAAAAAAAGGCATACTAGGGAAAATATTCTAAATCTAAGTTAATTTTCTAAACTCACAATCTATGAAATCCTAATCCGAGCTCAATTCCTCGTCAATTTATGTTGAAGGATGAAATTGAAAAAAAAATATTTAAAAACTTTTCCAAAGTAAAAATAAAATAATGAGGAAAAGAATTGAAGGAAAATGAAATCATAAAAAAATTAATTTTAAAAATTATCTTAAAGAAAACAAATAGCAATCAAAAGAACAGGGACCAAATTTAATAGATAAAAAATAAAAGGATAATGAAATTGAAAAAAATATAATTTTATAAATTATTTCAAATAAAAAATAGTAATAAAATGAGTAAAGACCATCTTTGATGAAAAAAAAATTGAATTACTACTTTGAAAATTTCTATGGTCATGTGCGAAAAAAATCACCGGGACCAAATCGAAGGTTTGTTGGCCACATATACAAAGACAATTCGAACATCACCATGAAAGTCGGGGTTACGCCATTAGATGATGCAAGACATGTCCTTTTGAAAAACATGGCATATCTCACATGTTGGCACGTGTGTTACATGACTAATATTTAAAATTGTACTTTTATTAAGGTTTTATATCATCATTTTGCACTTGAAGTATTAATAACTCCTTAACTAGAGTATGTTTTATAATAACATGTCTAATAATATAAGATACCTTTATTTTTTGGTAAATGTTCGTCTTAAATGCAGACTTATCACATAAATCAAATGATTGATTGAGTAGCACATAAAAGTGCATTTTTATCAAGGTTTTGTATTATCATTTTGCGCTTGAAGTATCAATAACTCCTTAACTAAAACATGTTTTATAATAACAAGTCTGATAATATAAGATAACTTTAATTTATGGTAAATGTTCATCTTAAATGTAGGTCTATCATATAAATCAAAAAATTGATTGGTAAGTTTAACTAATGAAATTGAAAAGGAAAAAAAAAGGGCTAAGCTTAGAAAAGAGATGCTAGTTCAATACAGACTGGAATACTAATTAGTACTTAAAAATGTATTTTTATCAAGGTTTTGTATTATCATTTTGTACTTAAAGTATTAATAACTCCTTAACTAAAGCATGTTTTATAATAACATATATAATAATATAAAACACCTTTAATTTATGTTAAATGTTCATTTTAAATGCAGGCCTGATTAGTACTCAAAAATGCATTTTTATCATGGTTTTATATCATAATTTTGCACTTGAAGTATCAATAACTCCTTAACTAAAGTACGTTTTATAATAATCTATCTAATAATATAAGATACCTTTAATTTGTGGTAAATGTCCATTTTAAATGCAGGCCTATCACATAAATGAAAGGATTGATTGATGACTTTAAGAACTTCAATTGCAAAGGCAAAGAGATGATCAAACTTAGAAAAGAGATGTCGGTGCAATCTAAACCGGAACACTGTTTGGTAATTGTGTTATATCTGGAGCTATAGATCTCAGATTTAGGTCTACTTTATATGGATGGAAAGGTAAGACATAGGCCTACAATTTTCATATAGAGCCCCAGATCTAAAAAGACCATTTTCAAGTCCAAATTGTTGCAACAACAAAGAAGCCCGAATCTGTCCTCCAGCCCGAGCACTGTTCAGTATTTTGGCCATATCTGGAGTTCTAGAAGTTGAAATGAACTGACTTTTTTACACAAGAAAGCTGAGACAATTTCCTAGAACTTTCATGTTTTCAAGTGGCTCTAATTTTGACGTCATCAATGACGTTTTGGGCAGACAAGAGAAGATAAGGATTGTCACTAAGTCAAGGGTTAGCCATCTACTTATCAATTAGTCATCAAATCAATAGTTCCCAATTTTGGCCTATAAAAGGAGGCATTTGCCATGCATTTAGGCATCTTGGTGTCCAGATCAAGATCATGCTCTTGTTTTCTCTTTTTATATTCTTTATGCTTTGTTTTCATTAATATCAAGTTTATGCCTTTCATTTCCTTTCCTTTGCTTTGTTAACTCTTATCTTATTTATGTTCTTATTTTGTTTATCTATTTTTCTTTCTTTCATTATGTCTAGCTAAGTTAATTATGTCAAGGTGAAAAGGTTACACTAATGGTGTAAGAATAAGTATGGTATAAACTTAATATGGGCTTTAATGTTTGATACTAACATGTTTTATATTTGTTATCTTGTTCACTCTTTAATACTTTGCTTGTTAAATGATTAATCTTGATTTATGTTGTATAACAATTGGTATAACAAATGCTTGGTACTTTCATAGCCCATACTGTATGGTATAACCGACACCTGAGCTATGAAAGGAACTTGATTTGTTGTTAACATAAGTTATAATCATGAATGCTTGGCGAGATTTACAAGTATTAGCATTAATTGAATAAGATGACTAATGTAATCATGTTAACAATCTATAATCTGATTGGAACCTCCTTTATGTGTGGTTTCTAATTGAACAATAAGAGTTTATACTATACTTGTTTGACATACCATTAATGGAACCTCTAACCTTGACATTTGTTATTATCATTGTTACTTTAATATTTCATCTCAAAGTTCTCATCTTCTTCTTCTTCTTTATTGTTGTTGTTGTTATTATTATTATTATTATTATTATTATTGTTATTATTATTGTTGTTATTGTTGTTATTGTTGTTGTTGTATTATTGTTATTTATAATTTGTACAATAACTTCCCTATGGTTTGACCTCGGTTTTGCCGGGTTATTTATTACTTCGACACTCCTGCACTTGGGAGAGGGCATCAATCTTTTCATCATGTCAAGGCCAATCACATAAATCAAAAGATTGATTGATGAGTCTAAGAACTAAAATTGAAAGGACAAAGAGATAGCCAAACTTAAAAGAGATGTCGGTGCAGTTCAAACTAGAACATTGTTTGGTAATTGGGTCATATCTAGAGCTGTAGATCTCAGATTTAGGTTTACTTTATATGGATGGAAAGGTAAGACATAGGCCTACAACTTTTATATAAGATTTATGGTAAATGTGTATCTTAAATGAAGACTTATCACACAAATCAAATGATTGATTGACTAGCACTTAAAAATGCATTTTTATTAAGGTTTTGAGGTATTATTTTTTTTTGGTAAGTTGATGTATATATTACAGGAAAACAATACAAAGATTATAAGGGGCATACCCCAGATTTACAATGAGAGCAGAAACATAAAACAACAGATGGCTACATGCTAGCCACCAAACTAAAACTCAAGACCTAACTTAACTCTTTAGGAAAACCAATACAACCAGTTAAATATCAAAGAAGAATCTATGTTATTAACCCTCCAAGCTCGTTGGATCCTTTTATTTTCATCTGTTGGTAGAACGTTCCTCATCAAATCAAGCTTATCACGGATGATACATTCGATTTGATGAAAGACCAAATTCTGAGTTCTAGATATTCCAGCAAAGGTCCTTGCATTCCTTTCTTGCCAGATATGATACACTGTAGCTGCAAAACTGAGTTTACGAGAAAAATTGATGAAACTTTTTCCATGCCAAGTGACAGTGGCCCATCGAATCCATTCTTCCCATCCTTTTGTCATTCTTGGAATGTTGCATCTGTCACAAACATCCCACCAGATCGCTTTAGTATAGGAGCATTTAAAGAACAAGTGGTTGTGATCTTCGTTGTTGTGGAGACAAAGTGAGCATCTATTAGGACCATGTATACCAAATCGATGAAGTCTATCTTGGGTTGTGAGTTTCTGTTGGACAGCCATCCATAGAAGAAACAAATGTCTTGGAACAACATTCTTGAACCACACAATGTCATGCCATTCGACTATCGTATGATGAAATCTTAGTTGTTCCCAAGCTATTTTGATCGAGAATCTGTGATTTGGTGAATCCAGCTAAACAATCTCATCATTTTTCCCTATTATAGGATTAGAATTGGAAGGAATAGCTTCTACAATGGGGTGCCAGCCAATAGCATGAGTGGTAGGAATTCTCCATTCTGAGTTATGAATCAACATATTGACCTTCGCGTTCTTTTCCATACCTGAATCATAAATGAATCTATCGCTGTAAGAATCTGCGAGCGGGCTGTTAGGATGCCAATTGTCAAACCATAGAGAAGTTGTCCTACCATCCCCTATGATGTACTTCATCTTCGGCCATGCTAAGGATCTGAGCTTTAGAATCTTTCTCCATGCCCAAGAGCAATTTTGTGGCGTCCTGATTGTCCAGAAATTCCTACCTCGCAACAGATTACATTTGATCCAAGTAGACCAGATTGAGCCATCTGAGTCATTGCATAGGTTCCAAATGTGTTTCAACAAAGCAATCTTGTTCCATTCTGTTATCCTTTTTATTCCTAGCCCCCCCTCCTTTTTTGGAAGACATATCCGATCCCAAGCCACTTTAGCCCTAGTAGTTCTCATATCTGAACCTGACCAAAGAAAGGATCTCATAATTTGCTCCACACTTTTTATGACTTGCCCAGGTAAGATGAAGAGAGATGCCCAATAGACCTGGATGGAAAATAAAATTGAATTAATTAGTTGTACTCGTCCTGTATACGATAGTGTTCTACAAGTCCAATATCGAACTTTAGAGGTGATTCGATCCACGAGACCCTTACAATAAACAGCCTTTAGTCTGGACGAGATAAGAGGCACTCCCAAATATTTCATAGGGAGCTCCCCCTCTGCAAACCCAAGAACATGAATAATCTCTTCCCTCTCAGCATTTAACACACCGCTTAAGAAGATGTCACTTTTATTTGGATTTGGATACATACCTGATAGATCTTGAAACTTTGTGAGCATAGTTTTGATCATACGAATTGAGTGTACATCTCCTTTGCTAAAAATCATCAAGTCATCAGCAAAACAAAGATGAGAAATGTTGTCCTTCTTGCATCTCCAGTGGAACTTGAAGTTTTGGTTGGCACTTATCTTGCAGAATAGCCCCGAAAGGATTTCCATACATAAGACAAACAAATATGGAGAAAGTGGATCCCCTTGTCGCAGCCCTCTCCCCCCTTGAAAATAACCTGCAAGCTCACCATTGACGTTGATAGAGAATTGACATGATGTAACACAAACCATAATCCAATTAATGACTGTTCTAGGGAATCCCATTTTTCTTAACATAGCATCAACGAAATCCCACCGAACCGAGTCATAAGTCTTCATCAGATCTACTTTCATAGCACAACGGGCAGGTCCCGTAGATTTATGATAGCCTTTCATTAGTTCCCGAGACAAAAGAATGTTGTCGCTGATTTTGAGGTATTATTTTACACTTAAATATCAACAACTCCTTAACTAAAGCATATTTTACAATAACAAGTCTGATAATATAAGATAATTTTAATTTATGGTAAATAGTCATTTTAAATGCAGGCCTATCATATAAATCAAAAGATTGATTGATGAGTTTAACTAATGAAATTACAAAGGAAAAAAAAGGAGCTAAGCTTAGAAAATAGATGCTGGTTCAGTCTAAACTGGAATACCGATTAGGACTTAAAAGTGTATTTTTATTAACATTTTATATTATCATTTTGCACTTGAAGTGTCAATAACTCCTTAACTAAAACATGTTTTATAATAACATATCTAATAATATAAAACACCTTTAATTTATGGTAAATGTTCATTTTAAATGCAGGCCTATTACATAAATCAAAAGATTAATTGATGAGTTTAAGAACTGAAATTGTAAGGATAAAAAGATAGCCAAACTTAAAAGAGATGTCGGTGCAGTTCAAACTAGAACATTGTTCGGTAATTAGGTCATATCTAGAGTTGTAGATCTCATATTTAGGTTTACTTTATATGGATGGAAAGGTAAGACATAGGCCTACAACTTTTATATAAGATTTATGGTAAATGTTCATTTTAAATGAAGACTTATTACACAAATCAAAGGATTGATTGACTAGCACTTAAAAATGCATTTTTATTAAGGTTTTGAGGTATTATTTTGCACTTGAAGCATCAATAACTCCTTAACTAAAACATATTTTATAATAACAAGTCTGATAATATAAGATAACTTTAATTTATGGTAAATATTCATTTTAAATATAGACCTATCATATAAATCAAAAGATTGATTGATGAGTTTAACTAATGAAATTAAAAAGGAAAAAAAAAGGCTAAACTTAGAAAAGAGATACTGATTCAGTCCAAACTGGAATACTGATTAGTACTTAAAAGTATATTTTTATCAAGGTTTTATATCATTATTTTGCACTTGAAGTATCAATAACTCTTTAACTAAAACATGTTTTATAATAACATATCTAATAATATAAAACACCTTTAATTTATGGTAAATGTTCATTTTAAATGCAGGCCTATCATATAAATAAAAAGATTTATATGATAGAAGACATTTTAAATGCAAGCCTATTAGAGAAACATTTTACCAGTGTTAGGATAGGTATCGAGACTTGTTTAGTACTTGTCTTCATCATGGTTTTGAAACAACGAGACTGATTTCATATTTTTATGAAGGGTTAACATCTAGAGATAGGCAAATGGTTAAATTGATGTGCAATAGAACTTTTAAAGATAAAAACCCTAATGAAACAATGGAGTACATAGACTTGTTAGCTGAAAATGCTCAAAATTAGGACATCGCGGGTACTTGTGAGGCATCGAGTAAAACTCAAGTTCATACATCTAATGGAGGTATGTACAACCTTAGAAAAGATTATGACTTCCAAGTCAAGTTTTCATCTTTAGCTAGAAAAGTCGAGGCACTGAAATTGAAAAAGAGTGGTCAATTAAAATCTGTTGAAGACATTGCGTGTCAAATTTGTGAAACAAATGAACACTCAACCAATGATTGTCTAACCTTACCTTCTTTTGAGGAATGTCTTCATCAACAAGTCTATGCTTTAAACAATTTCAAAAGGCCCAACCATAACCCATACTTATAAATATACAACCTTGGTTGGAGAAATCACCTAAATTTTAGTCGGAAGAGTGACAATGCACAAACTTCACAACCATCATTTCAAGCACACCATAATTTTTAAAATTCTTATGAATGTGCACCTCTTTATACTCCACCTCCTAGAAGAAATCTTTAGGAAACATTGCATGCATTCATTGAAAAGCAAGAGACAATCAATACTCAACTTGCTCAAAGCATGATATATTTTAAAGATACTCTTGCAAAATTGACATTTGCTCTTAGTTTTCAAGAGAAAAGTAAGTTTCCATTTTAACCACAATAAAATCCCAAGGGGTAATACAATGCAAATACAAGTAGTTTTGGAAGCCAATATATGGATCAAGTCAAATTAGTCACTACTCTTTGGAGTGGTAAGGTTATCAAAAAACCTATTTTGAACCTTGTGACAAAGATAATGAGTCAATCTCTGAGAATAAGGAAAGGGTTGAATATGAAAATTGCAAAGAAAAGACTAACTTCCCTCCAACACTTCCATTTCCTCATGCCATGACCAAACAAAAAAAAGTCAATCACAACTATGAAATCTTTGAAACTTTCAAACAGGTATGGATCAATATATCTTTGTTGGTTGCTGTTAAACATGTTCCTTCTTATGCTAAATTTTTAAAAGATCTGTGCACTATGAAGAGAAAATTGGATGTGAAAAAGAAAGCTTTTTTAGCTGAATAAGTAAGTGTCATTCTTTATAACAATAATGCATTGAAATATAAGGACCCTAGTTGTCATACAATTCCTTGCTTTGTTGGAGAACATAAAATTAAAAGAGCCTTGATCTTAGAGCTAGTGTGAATTTACTTCCATATTCAGTTTTTCAAAGTCTCAATCTAGGTGAGTTAAAACCAACTTCTATAACTCTTTTACTAGCTGATAAATCTGTAAAAATGCCTAGAGGAATACTTGAAGATGTTTTAGTACAAGTCAATAAATTCATTTATCCTATAGATTTTATTATTTTGACACACAACTTGTTGAAGTATATAATTCATTTCCTATTATTTTAGGACATCCATTTCGTGCAACTTTTAATGCATTGATTAATGTATGAATGAACTGATGAAGCTATCATTTGAAAACATGACATTGGAGATGAATATTTTCAACATTTATAAGCAACCTGGAGAATATAATGAATTATAAGAAGTAGATCATATTGAGGAATTAGTTCATGATCAACTTGAATCTACTTTAAGTAAAAATAAGTTCGATGAATTTAAAGATTTGCAAATGATTTATTCTTAGGAAGAAATCATGGATGAAAAAGGCACAAAAAATGTTGATATAGATCTTTTGTTAAGAGTGACAATAGATTCGACATCCGACATCACACCAATCGATGATTACTTTCCTAACAAATCCTTACTTTCTCTTAGTCCAATGCCTTGGTATGATAAAAATATCAATTTTCTTGCTTTAAAAGATTTGCCAACTCATTAGAGTATCCAAGAAAAAAGAAAGTTTTTAAACGAAGTGAAGAAATTTTATTGGGATGACCCTAACTTATTCAAATATTATCTTGATAAAATATTTCAAAGATTCATTCTTGACAATGAGGTAAGTAGTGTCATTAAATTTTGTCATTCTAAAGCATGTGAGAGTTATTTCTCGTTAGAAAAGACAACTACAAAAAATCTTTCAAAATGGATTTTATTGGCCTACCATGTTCAAGGACATGTATGCATTCTGCAAAACTTGTGAAAATTATCAAAAAATTGATACTAGTAAAAAAGTTTTGCTTTATAATTCTCGACTTTATTTACTCCCTAGAGAGCTAAGATCAAGATGGAGCAATCCCTTTATTGAGAAACATGTGTATCCTTATAGGGCCCTTGATATTGAGAATCCAAAGAGTGACAATGTTTTTAAGGTAAATGGACATCGTTTAAAAGTTTACTTTGATAATTTTCCTAGTGAAAATGAATCCATTGGTTTGAATGATTCCATAGACAAAGATTGATTATTTTATTTTTCTCAAATTATTTTTGTGTTTTTTTTTTAATTTGTGACTCTTGGTTTGCTAGCCTCTCTTACCTT